>NW_019379835.1:209544-232771 GCF_000648655.2 Copidosoma floridanum
GTAGAATTACTTATAACTTAATATTAAAATTAACCTATGTTTAACTAATTTCTACTAATATCAAAATTAGTAATAAGAATATAAGTTTTGGTCACTTGACAATTATTTTTATAATTCATAATAGAGAATAGAAAATAAATCAACTTGTTGGTAGCATATGTAGGATGTAGCTTTGCCTTTGAGATATGACTTTTATCATTTTTAGAATTCTTACGATTGTTTGTATAGATAGTGTGACTTACATTTTTTACCACAATTCTTATTTTCTATACGTGGGATTATTTTTTGCCTATCTGGCTTCCCTTTTGAAATGTGGCTTGATTTAAATTTCAAGAGGTTATGTTGTGACATAAATTTTTAGAAAATTTTGTAAATGTCAATTTTAATTTTTCAAATACGGTATACTTCAAAAAGAAAGTTTTTTTTACCCGTTCTTTTTAAGATCCAGTCACAAAAAAATATAATTAAGGTTATGTTAATGCATAGACCAACCACTCTATATTTGGGTCCCTCAATCATATAGTTCCTCTTTGGAAACCCGTAAAAATTGTTATTTTTAGCCAACTTTTCTTCCTTTCTTCCCTGTCGAGATACAGCGTTTTTCTTGTTTTCAAAAGTAAGATTGTATAATAAATATTTAATACTTTATGCACGTTCTTGGCATTCATGTATACATATGAACATGTACGTAATGACCGGGATGTGACACTCGTGTGAATATATATCTTCCTGTATTACATAGTCGTAAGAGTTAGGGCGAGGTTTTGCTCCCCCCGCTTTCCCCCACCACCCTTCCGCTCCCACCCAGCTCACTCTCAGCTCCCCCCCCCCCGAATAAGGTAGTTTTTCTTTCATTTTCTTGCATTTTTCGAGTAATCCTACTTTGAGTAGCTTCTCCTCCGCTTTTTTATAACCTCCCCCCGCTCCCACCCAGCTTCCCTCCCTACTCCTCCCCAACTACCCCATATATAATATGAATATATTCGTTAAGCCTTATATATTAACTGTTACAAGTGGTCTAATTTTCACATATGATTTTATTTGACCATAACAAAAAGTTTTGTTAGAATTATCTTACTTACGATGTTTATTTTGATTGCATACTCTAAAATGTCTTTTTAGGTGCTCTGCTCTTACATAACCTTTTCCACAATTTTGACAAATATTTTTTTAAACGTTTTTTTTATGACTTTTCAAATGTCTCTGTAAGTGATAATTTCTTTTGAAACTTTTTTCGCATTTAATACACTGAAAATTTGATTTAATGGGTGTGGCAATACACCCCCACACATAGGTGGTGAGTGGGTGGCCCCGGTGACTGGGTCAATAGGCTGTCGCGGTAATCCGATAAAAAAAAATAAAAAAATTAAAATATCGAGAGTGGTTGAGATAGTTGAACAAAGGTAAANAATTTGGATAAAAATTTTTTTTGGGTTTCTACATCTAGACAATGCAACATATAATTGCCCATGAGAAAATAATGGTTTTCTAAGGTATAATCTTAAGGCGTCAAAACTTTGACCTTCAGATTTATTGATAGTCATAGAAAAAGCTAAGGTAAATGCAAATTGTTTTCTGTACAATATAAATGGTAGCGAAGAAGAATTGTTTATTTGTAGTGTAATTCTTGAAATAAGGACTTCATTTCTTTTTTTTTACCTGTGATTATTTGAGCTTCGATGTTGTATTTAAATACTTTTGTAATTCGTAATCTTGTACCATTGCAAAGTCTTTCAGATATGTTAAAGTTTCGTATCAACATAACAATAGCGTTAATTTTCAAATTCAATTAATGTGGGGGCAGACCTTCTTTAATACTATTTAAATATTTTGTAGNTAAATATTTTCGTTTAATTCATCTACTCCTTCGTGAGTTGCTTTATCAATACTATAATACGTTATTAATGTTCCTACCATATTATTTAAAAATTTTTTGTTCAAAAAGTGATTGTATTCATTTTGAGATGTAAATATAGCTTAACTGATAAAAGAATCATCATCATTATTAAAAATTTAAGAACATGTTTTATTTGTTTTCCATGTCGAAGGAATTATAAAAGTTTTAATTTTGCCTTCTCCTATATCTAGTAGCAATGAAGAAATTTTTTATCAATTGATCGTATATTATTTTTTAAATAAAAAATATTAAATAAAGGCCAAAAATTGAAAAATTTTACGGTTTCTTGAACAATAGTAATTTTGCTTCCGTTTTTCACTACTGGGAGAATTTGACGAAAGTCTCCACCTAAAAATATTATTTTATTTCCAAAAGGTTCATTACTACTAGATAAATCTTTTAAAGTCCTCTCAACGATTTCTAACGCTTTTTTCGGCATCAAAGAAGCTTCATTCTGAATAATTACTTTTACATTACGTAATTTTTGTTTATCTGGCTTAAACTGGAAGAATGCACTTTCTATAGTGCTTAAGTCTAAAGGAAGCCTGAGAGTTCTGTGAGTGGTCATTCCCTTTGGGAGCAGAATAGAAGCAATACCTGTCCGAACCATTGTAAGAATAAAAAATCAAAAGAAAAAAAACAATCAACCATTGATACTGTTAAAACAAAATCAACTTGTAATTCTAACAATATCGTAATTTTGTAATTTTTGACGATATTTGAAATCTTTCAATAGGTTGTCGTTTTAAATATATAAAAATTAGGCATTAGTCAGGGAAAATAAAAAGTGATTGTCAACAATTCATGTAATTAATTATGATCAATATAAATTTATTACATATATAAATTCAAGAAACAATTAATATAATTTAGGTTTTTTTCCATACTTCGTTAATCTTATTTGCAATAACGGGGGGTTGGTGCACAGAGGGCATGTATAGTTTTGGGAGCTTAGAAATATCTATTGATTCGCTAGAAGAAATAATAAAGCTCACCAACAAAAAGTCAAGGGCACATCTCTCTGTCTATATAAACTTTACCACTTTTATTTCAAATTAGCAGCTTGTTCTTCATATTTTCTTAAAAGCACACCAGTAATAATTCTCCAGCGTAGAAAATTTATTCCTGAGTATTTTCGAAAAATGCCATAGTCTTCTGAATTCTGTGAAATATACTTCAACATATTATTTTCATACTAACAATTAATTTTATCATTATTTAAGGCTTTAAAAAATATTAATACAAACCTTATTTTAAGAATATTACACTTACAACACAATCAAAGGGGGGTGTTGGCGCGCGGAGCGCACAGTGGGGCGAAGCCTCACTAGTATATATATACACGTTGGTAAAAATGCAAAACATACTAAACACGCTTTCTTACANAAGGTTTTACGTATAAGTATACGTTAGAATCTTTATAAACATACATATTGTAGCCCTTCTACTTTTGTTGATTTTGGGAAAGGTGATTTTCGGGGGAAAACAGTTCAGGCGGCTCGACGCGGTGTCTGTCTATAAGACTTTTGCGCAATATATTTTCCGGGGGAAGAGTCGCGAGGTCCGATTTTCGGGGGTACCAAGGTGATGAGTCAGATCAAGTAAAAGGGGAGAGCAGTCTTTTTTATTAATTCTACAAGGGAACAAGAGATTTCTCTCGGTGACCTGAGGAGCCTTGGGACTCTTTGCGACATCGGGCCTCGTTATTTCAAGAGTGTAAGTAGACATCCCGTCTAAGCCACGAAGCTATTCAACTCGTTCTCGAATTGATTAAGGCGAGTGGGTGGTAAGACCCCAGTTGTCCAATATATCAACTGAGTCGTGGCCCCAGTGCCAGCTGAGTGGTGTAGACGGTGTTCTCTTTTTTTATATACGTACTCGTTAAATCTGTGTTTTGATTCTCCTTCCTGAATCTGGGACCATTGCATTTCTGGACGGGTAAATCTTTGATTTTATTTTCCGAGTCAAGCCTCTGTGTAATTTTTTCCGTAAATATGGTAGCGTAATTTTAAGTCGGATTATTTTAAGTGATATAAAGTCAGCTCGTGATTGATGAATATAGTCTTAAAAACCGAAAAATAAATCTTTACCTTTGTTTTCGAATTATAAGTGTGGGTTAAAAAGAACTGAAGTGTTAAAAATAATCAACCTGTATTAGTGAAAAATACGATTCTTGAATTGTAAGGTAATAGGCGCGCGTGCTCTCTCCCTCGAAGCATTCGCTACACGATACATAGTGCGACCTGTATAATTCTCAGAACTTCCTCTCTCGAGTATGTTAGTGAGAAGAAGTGCCAAATAAGATAAACTTCATTTGTAAATGCGTTCGATAGCTGATGAGTCTGTGTTCATTCTTTTGTTTGTAAACGTTCCAAGTATAATAAATCAAGTTTCTGTTTCTTTAATTACACCTCGTGAAAAATATGTTTTTATTTCATTACGTCCTTGTCCTTAATTAATCTAATAGAAATAAATCTTAGAATTAATTCAGGGATTTCAGAGTCGACTATTACACCGTGAGAAACGGTACGCCTATGCGATCTACGTTGGCCCCACCAAAAGTCCTCGTGAAAAAGACGAGAACTTACAATAATTACACGTATACTTTACCTCTAGTATAGGTTTTTTTATATATATGTATTATAGTGCTTTACGTCCGGCTCCTATGTAAAAGGCACTACTCAGGGCACTTAGCACTTGGGAAAAGGAAGGGAAGAGAGACGGGAGACTATTCATTACTGGGAGGGGATAGGGGAAAATTAGGCAATAAAGCTGCGAGAAGGTCGCCTAAGCCCTTTTTGAGGAGCATTGTGTGGTGAAAAAGCACATGTGAAAATTTACAGAGGCACTTGTCCGATAAAGTCACACTGGCCAGAAATCAAACCCTGGTCTCCCGCGTGCCGATTCACGACCTAGACAACTTAGCCACCGCGCACTCTTCTCTAGTGTAAGCACAGCTGTTGTTTTTCTCTTCTATTTCCTTTTTCTTGATAGCTATATCTCAGCTTGAGCAAACGCATTGGTTTAGTCTTAATACTCGTAATGTAGAAACATACATACTAAGATACCTATAATGTATGCATGCATATATAGGTATAATAGCAGCGTGAGGGAAAGGCAGCAAGCGGCGTACATGCGAGAGAAAGACAGAGACGGAGCAAGGAGAGTATGTAAGAGAGGAGATTAAGAAGAAGGGTTGGGCCTCAGGGTGGGTGGCTACGTTGTTTCGTAACGCATTTCCCCTCACGCGGCTGTTTACGGCCCAACATAAGAAGTTTCACTTCAAGAAAAACGTTTGATCATTTTACTGTACCTCGAAAATTCAACAAGTTCTTAAGATCAAAAAGTTCAATTTATCCAATTGGAAAAGAATTCTCTAGATGTTGAGTTATAGTCTCATTTGATTTATTTCATAAAATGTAACAATTACAGTGATGCGTATGTGGGTCAAACGTCGCGTAGATTAAAGACAAAAATAGCTGAACATTATAGAATGTATTAAACGATTAAATAAGTTTATCAACAAAAAAACAAATTGTACTAAAACTTAGTGAATTCTATGAACTATGTGGGTTTAAATAAGGAAATTTGATAGAACAAAGGAAAATTGAAATAACCTAGATTTAAAAGTGGAATTAACTACAATTAAAGTAGATTTCTGTATGAAAAATAACGCTCATTATTCACGCGCAAACTAATTTGTCATCCAATCACAGTAATAATTGTTTGCCATAAATTTTTTACAATTAGAGCATAACCTACATTATTAACATATTTTTCATAATTTGGTGTAATTTGAATAAATTGGTACAGTTCAATCTGAGCACGCATGTGAATAACAATCACTAACCGTACGCGCAGCGCCAAGCGATACAAACGGTCAAGCCTTAGCTTCTGTCGTAAGAGGTCGCTCTTTAGTTGTTAAGTTCACGATGTATAATAGACAATTTTATTTCTCAATATGCATTACAAGTTTATTTCTCAATATGCATTATTAAACTTTCAAAACTACCTTTTAGTATTTCCAACATGGTAACAGAGCATTGTTCCTTCTTTACTTAATTTTTTACGAGCTCTTTCAGTGATCCGTAAAAACCAACTTAGGACAAGATCCAGATAAAAGTATCAATCTAATACAAAAAAATTGATGAAATCATATGAAAGCTATTAAAGATATTCAACGTGTAAATCTAGTGGTAAGGACAAAGGATGTAATTAAGTAACCAGTAATCCAGTGGTAAAAATTAAGTGATAATTATAGATAAATACACAAAATATTAAAGGAAGAGTTTCGTGAAAATAACAAAAAAAACTTACATTCTTAAGAGAGTTCTTAAAGAGTCTAGCAAATCCATAAAGACAAAATAACCGACCAAACAAAGATTGTCAATGTCATAATTTCCGTGTTTGACGATGAAGGATCGAGTGGAAAATTTACATTTTTGATGTTACTTAACCACACAGAATATAAACAACAATTTACTAGGGTAAGAACAAACACAGATACATAAGCACTATGTAATAAAGGTGACTTTCAAGCAAGAGTGATGATCAGAAGTACAATATCGAGTAGACAACTTGAATACATAAGAGAAAGCAAGACGACATATAAGATAATGTAAAAATTTGGGACTGAACCCACAGAACTCCAGATAATTTTTTTTATTGAGAAAAAATACAAAGAAATAAGTTAATACTTTAAAACATACAAGTAGAGAAACATACGAGAACTGTGGAAGTCGTGAAATCGTGGACTGTATAATATTAGCGAGGCCAGAATCAGGATGAAGAGATCAGATTATGTTTAACAGATTATATGAATAAGAAATGAGAAAATGAGTAATAAAGTAGTTCCACTTTAGCAATAAGACTCAAAACGTATTTATACTTAGATGTTATTAAGGTACTATACTGAAAATAATTTTAAGCATTTTTATTATTTCTAAAGAATCACAATAGTAAACTTTAATTAGCTTAAAAAGTATATTCATACTAAATTACAAGATCACACTGTTGCTGAAAGTATCAAACTAAAGAGTAATAATAAAGAAATTTGTGTCCAAAGTAATGGAAGTCTACTAGAAGAGACAAGACTAAACAAAGAGATGAAAACGAAGCGTTTATAATTATTAAGCAACAAGATACTCTATCAAACGAGAATCTAAAGTAGAACAAGTACAATGCAACTGTACTAAGCAGAGAATGAGAGAAAGCTGCTGCAGCTACCGCCTTTCCGTTTCTTCTTCTCTTCTTTTTGCAATATCGAAATACCTGAACGGTCAGAATTGATGTCAACGGAGGTGGAAGTCTCGATCGTTACAAGGAGGGTGTGACGCAGGAAATACATGTTTTTTTAACATACTTACCCCTGGATTTGTCGTATTAAAAAGAAGATGAATAACTTTTCAAAAATTATTTGAAACTATAAAATCAAAATGTTCCTAAAAACGGCTGTTCTTTTAGAAAAATTAAAATCGTCACTGTCTTACACCCAAGTCTTATTATGTCTCAACTGTTGACTAGTAAGCAAGAGTATCAACTTGACTACAGGTCTAGTAAACATAGAGCGAGCAGTTTTTACCTTAACCACACGATTAATCCGTATGGATCAACACAGGTCTTGATAACAAGAGCCACAGGACAGTGTCCTGGAAAGTTGTTAACAAAACCAAGGTCACCAACTTGGATTAAAGGCATTACAGGGAGCAATTGTTTCCTGACTTAAATACTCTGTGAATACTCTAAAGACCGACGTTTCAGAAAATCATGAGACAATTGAGTTACAATTTTTCATTTTTCAAAAGCTGGATTTTTCACTGAGTTAATATCAAGCTCAGGCAATAAAAACGAAGGACACACACATTATCAAAAAATAAGCTGGATTCAAAAGGAATATGTCAGTAGCATCTAACGTTATAGGAGTCAACGAACGAGAATTTAAACAAGCTTAGATGCTGCAGAGTAACGTACTTAATCCACGAACATGAGAATTTGATCACCATTGCTTCCCAAATACCACCAAAGTAAGAGGCGTGGGAAGGATTGAAATGCCAATTCCTAACCACATTGACAGACGTGCAAGATCTGGTTCCTTTATTAGAGGTTCTATGGCTAATTCTAACTCTTTTTCAGCCTTATCAAAGTAAGTTAGTTCCATACTTAACAAATAAATGAAAGCAACGACCACGCCTTGTAGACATTTATTGAAAGGCTGTGATGAACGATTCAACTGTGTAATCTTCAACGATTTTCAAGTAAAGAGTTTTAGTGTTGAGACACATGAAGATAACGATATAACCCTTTGTGGTACCTTTACCTTAGATTTTAGATAATCTCACCAATAAAAGGCCAGCGTAATCTATCATTACCTGGATAAAAAGAGAGATTTCAGTTGTCGATTCGTGATGCCATTGAGCAGAGGGGATAACAAAGATTTTCTAAAAAAACAGGCCAATGTGAAGGAACGTCTTTTAGCCACTCTAGCGTATCCTTTGAGTCTGACCATAAATAAACTGAATCACAGGAGCAAAAATTATCGCTCAAAAAATGGCTTACTAGTTTGGCAGCCAGGTAAACAACACATAATTAAGTCGAGGAATACTTAGAGTTTTTGTCTGTGCAACCTTAGTTTTTACTTAAAAATAGGAGAAAATAATTTCATTCCTTTTCGATAGAGAAGCTAATATAGCGAGGAATTGTTAACATACACAGAGCAGGGAGCATCTCGTACCAGATAATCCAACCTCGAGGAACCAACGCAGGAATCGGTTTATTTCAAAAAAATTTGAGGAGAACAACAATTGTATCCTGATTTTGGCTTTTAAAATTGTAGGAGCTATCCAAACTTAGAGGTCGTACAGCTTTGATATTTTGGAGTAAAATTTTTTGTTAATCTATCTCTTTGTCAATAACGTATCGATACTTTTAATTGGAAGTGATCTTGAAGAGAATTCAAACTAAGTCCTAAAACAGATGTTGATATAGTTGGATCACTAAACTCAACTAATTAACCAGTGCGTAACGAGGGAGACAGATCCAACTAAGAGATCTGCAGAGTTTGCGCTTCACTTTTGAAGAGGAGAAAATTCAGCCTTGTTAAAATTCCATAGTTCATCTCTACATTGAATACCCTCTGGCCAACTGTGTCCTTCTCACAATATACTGTCCATGTATTAACATTACAACAGAGCTTCAGATCCTAGTGGGTACTCATTTCTATGATCCAAAGCTAACTGATTGAGGACTCTGGAAGCCAAATAAGGTAAACTAGCTAAGTCGTACGTTACAATGGTCAACAAATCAATGTCAATAAGCTTGGACAGATCATCTCACGACAAGTTAGCCTGATAAAATTAATCCTTGGGATGTGCCACTACTTGTGTGACCATTTAGGCAATGTCAGCGGTGAAAGCATAACGGTAAGTTCTCTAATTAGAAATTAGATCAGCCAAGTTTAATAGCAAATAGGGTTGCAAATATTCGTTAAGAGCAAGGCACACAAAAGAACGGCAAGTATCGTTAAATCCCACCCTCAGTTTAGTAGTACTACTTGACATCATAACAACGCCGTGATGGGACAAAAACATTTGGACTCATTAAACTAGCCCTTTCTCATATAACCATAATCTACGTTATCTTTTTAAAATCGACTGCATAACTCGCTAAATTCAAAATCTTTGATTAATAAAATTTCCAGCGTTCTAAACACATCTTGTACAGCTTTAAAGGAACTTCCTCAAATTGTATTCAGTGGCTGAGCTTTAAAAGAAAAGCAGACAGTTTATCGATCCAAAGAAACTCAAGAACAATGATCAGAGAAATGTTGCTCACATTTAATCTTTTCAAGTGAACGGGGCAAGGAAACAGACAATGGTTCTATGACCTGTGAAAATTTTTTCACGACATCCAGTAATTGTCATCTTCTGAGTACTTAACGAGTGCACAAACTTGTGTATCACTCTCGTTGTAGTTTCCAACAGACCTAAGATAACTAAACCTAGTTCAGTATTCGCTGTTACAGACTAAAGAGGATTGCTTCTAACTACTCCCATCTTCTGTAACACTACTTCTTGACCTGAAAACAAAAAGAGGCGCTGACTTCTGTTCGTCCTAGACCCATGCTTAACATTCACACACTCATACTCTGTTCCCAATCCCACACACTACTATATTCTCGCTCTTGCTCTCTACACTCACACACACTCTCTATCTCTCTTTCTCTCTCTCGCTCAACTCTACTATCTATCCTCACACACGATAAAAGGCGCGAACAATGGCGGCAATCCCGAGCATGCACCTCGCGATCTCTCGTACACCTCGTCTCATCAATCCACACTCTACAGCTCTCTCTCTCTCTCTCTCTCTCTGTCGACGCTACACTCTCTTTCTCTCTCTCTAGCCTCACTTTCTGATCAAACGTGCGCGAGTCCAACCCAGCGGGATGTCGTCCGGGGTCCTCGACTAAGTTTTAACAACGATACTAAATTTCCATAGTAACAAACAGTCAAATATTAATTCAAGTGTAAACTAAGGAACAATGTACAAAGGTTTCATAACCATAATCAACGAAACTATATTGTAAATATTCTAAGAATGTTAAGTCTTAGACGAAGTAGACGAAAACTATGTTAACCAAATTCAAATTAAAAAAAAAAAGGTTTCCAAATTTACAACATTAACGTTCAATGCTATACAATAATAAATTTCATATTCTAACTATTATTCATTGGAAACTTTGCAAAGGCTTAGAAAGCTGAAATCATACATTTTCTAAATTTTGCAGCGAAACATCTGACTGAGTTGTTCAACCAAAAAATTTAATTTTAATATTGCGCAAACACGACACTAAGTAAACTATAATTTAGATCAAATTTAAAAATTCCGCAAAACCATCCGTCCTTAACTATAACTAAAAGTCAATTGTCAATTTTCACTTGTCGAAAATCCACTTTTCACGAGTACTAATAGTTCACTTAGCTAAAGATCGTTGACCACTGCCGTGGAGATCATGAAGGTGTTTACAGCTTGCCTCGTTGAATTTGTTGACGAGAAGCATATGACGACTGATGTTGACTATACTTTCGATGAAGCAAATGGCAGCAGTGAGACTAGTGATGCAAGGCCAGGGTACACACTCGGAAAATCTTCTTGTAATGAACGTTTACTTAAGTGACGCGCACATCAATTTCAGTATACAAGATGGACTATAGTTGGTGTGAAGAGCGCGCGAACACAACCTCTTAATGTCAGGGTGTATTTACAAGTACGTAAGAACAATGACTTGAGTATAAACTCGCAAGAAAAGATCAAACGAGAGTAAAGGGGAAAGAGAGGTAACACAGAGCCTTACATGCTCGACAGCGTTCGCTCTCGTGACTTTACAATATGAAGTCTCTCTCTCTCTTCTTTTAGGCATGACTAAGTGGTAAGATAGCCAAACAAGATAACCACACTGAAAATGAAATGGTGTACCTGCTCAACTAGAAGTAGGGCAGTTATTACCTCGCTCACACTAAAGCAGAAGCGGCCCAAGACTAGTGCTGTTGCTGCACGAGACTTGGGCAGCAGCTGCACAAGTCGTATGGTGTACTTTTTGAGCAAATTGCATGGTGCAGCAGCAACGCTAGTCATGGGATATTTCAAGAAAGCTACATAACAATGTAAGGTAAAGTACCCTCTTTTCGGAAACATAATTTTAGGTAATCCACTATTTCTAAATTCACAAAGAAATTAGCTGTTTTTACGAAAAAGACGGTTGACATATAGATAATAAAGTAATTTTTCTGTCACTTGAAAAAAAAAGTTCTTTGTGACCGTGTGATCTTTGTTTAAAATAGTTACAAAGATTCAGTCTCAAAACCCCTATATTCGGACAATGCATTTCTAAATAGTCCAAATATAGGTCCCGTTACGACGTAGGGACCATAGACAGTCGTGAATATTGAGAAAATGAGGTTATGGCAGATCTTTATATACAGTTATATTTTACTTTAATGGATTTTACTATTTCTTTTTTTTACTATTTCAAGATAAATACAGAAAACGCCCTAAAATCTAAAGTGTAAAAAATAAGTAAGAAACAGTGGGATGCTTTACTGATTATGTGAATTTAGTAGAAGATCAATTTGACAAAAGGGTTAACAAGGTACAATGCGACCATGAAGGAAGAACTTGAAATTTTTTATTTCATTGAAATTTAAAGTCTTGAATTATTGCTATGCCTATTTTAAGTGAATGAACTATACGTTATCACGGAAAAATACAACACTTCGCCAATGGATATGGGTAGGTGTTTGATGAAGGAAGCCAATATAAATGTGAAATTTTATCCTAAAGTAAGAAAAACAGTAGCTTACCCAAAAATTGAACAATAGCATACACAGTAATAAATAAAATACCTTATCAAATATTTTTTGTATTAAACTTAATGTAAAACTTTAAAAAATTTATGAAAGTAGGGTGTTCGTACGTAAACCAGAGTTAAAAGAAAAATAAATAGGACGATAAAGGTGAGTTTGAAATATCAGATGGTTATGCTGAATATTGATATAGAGTACTAGTAAACAATGAAGTAGAAAAAGCCATACCAGGTAGGGAGTGGACCCCCACTAGTATGAATGTACATAATTGTAAAAATTCTACTTTGCTGTGCGCTTTATGCGTCGACCATAAAGTTACAACAATGACTTAATTCTTAGTATCATTCAAATAAATTTAATCTACAAACCTATACTTCAAAAATTTCGATTATGAAAGAAAGTAAATACTTTGTTTATAAGAAAGTCAATTGAATTTTTCACTTAAAGATCAAGTACAGTAGAATTTATTTTTTGGCTTAGAAAATACTGACTAGCTTAAAAAAAAAAGGGTAGTAGTGTCGATGCATGGTCACGAATTGACACAGATTTCAACAAGTAGAAATATTAGCAAGAGCCACCCGAAAAATAATAAAAATGGCCAAAACAGGTTTTTCACGTCTCGAAGAAAACCGAAGAATCATTTTCAATCACAAGAATTTTCAAAAATTTTCAAGGTGATGAAATATAAAATAAATTAAATGATTATATTAGTGATTTTAAATTGAATGAACTAAATAATACATTACCCAAAATTTTATAATTAAAAGATACATCACGTAAATGCTTCACTTTACCAACATCAAAACAAATGGAGAATACAAAAACTTTTGCAATTAAAAAAGTATTTTTTGGTGAAGATATATTCGATACAATGTAGATAAATTGGAATGATGGTCAGAAGAAAATATTTCATATTATTTGCAAACAAAACAATTAAATTTTTTTATAGAAGGTTCTGGGTATTAGGAAAAACATATTTACGTAAGACGTTATTTGATTATCTTATTCCTTTAAGTAAGACATTTTTTTCAAAGCTGCGACTAGTATAACATTAGTATTGCTTCCAAAAGATGTGACAAGTCATTTAAATTTTATATTTTCGTTAAAGTACAACAATGTAGAGATAGCGTTTTAATTAAACAACCACACAAAAAAAATTGCTAGATGTGGGGATCAGACAAAATTTACGTCTTGTTTTTAGGGTAGCTGAATCCGAATTTATGTTCAGAACAATCTTTTTACGCTATGGCGTCCATCACCACGAAAAATATTTTTTTGAGCTACGTAACGATAAAACATTTATTTAAGTCCTTCTTACCCCTTCCAATCGAAACACAATAATTTTATGTCATTTCTTAACCGTAACTTATAAACATATAACCCCACGACTTTTATATGCTATCACCCTATTGCCTCCAATTTGAACGAAAACAGTTTGTCCCAGGCAATTTTCATTATTTTAAATTTTTACTAACTTTCAGGATACCTTAAAACAGTGAAATAGACGTTATAGTCCCATAACCCTTTTAACCCTTGATACTATAATCTCATACTACCATTTACTACTATAACTAGATTAAAATGAGATTAAATTAGACTAGATTTAAAAATGAGTAACTAGAATAAAAACACTTGCTACAAAGTCATGAACATTAAATTTATTAAAAAGACTAGTAAGTATAAATGTGTAGTTATAAAAATGTNAGCATTTTCTATGTTTATCAACAAATCATAAGGACAGAGTTTTGATTCCTTAGGATTGTATATTAAAAAACCATTATTCTCTCATGTACAATTACACATTGCTTTATTAAGATGTAAGAATCCAAAAAAAATTTTTATTTAAATTGAATCCGAGAATACATCAGAAATTAAGAACATTGTTTAGCTAGAAATTATTACTGTAGTGTACTTTGTTTTAATCAAACAATCTATGTCATGCTTTTCGATTTCGATTGCAGTCAAGTGTATCTCATTTTATAGCCAAGCAGAAGTTACCGGTCATACGAACATTCCACCGTTTCTAATTATGAGTTTCCAAAACTCTTATGTCTTCATGAAAGTTTTCTCCCTACTATTTACTAAAATTATTGAGATTCTCAGAGATTACACAGAGATATGCGTAGCATTAATGAAGATTTCCTCAGATCGACTTCATTTGATTTAAGGGTAATTGGATGATAAGGTTATATGGTTATAGCGTTACGGGTTTATGGGGTTATGAAGTTATTAAAACTTCATTTCATTTTTGAAACATATCTTGAATGTCAATGAAAATTTGCTTTAACACAAATTGCCTGAGATAAACTGTTTTCCTTTAATTCGGTGAAACGGGATTGTAGGGTTATGGTGTAAAAGGATTAGAGGATTGTAGGGTTGTGAATTTTTATTTTACAGTACGAATATATCTTGAATGTGAGTAAAAATTGCCAATAGAAAGTGTAAAAAATGAACTGCTTTTGTTTGTTTTGTAGGTAATGACGTTATTGGGTTATGGGATTGTGGATTAACAGGGTTACATAATTATAAAATTATGATTTGATTTTAAGAAGTTAAAAGTTTAATGTAAGAGCAATTTCATTGAAGTTCAGCCACTAAGTGCATGTGACACGATTTTCTAGTGGAAGACGCTCTGCTTATATCGTTTACAGAAGAAGACAAGATACTAAAAAAATGTAAAAATATGTAAATCGACAGATTTAGACCTGCTTTTGCTAATGGTGCAGTCTGTTTCAATACATAAAATTTTTTTCCTAGAAAATAATCACGATTTAAATTCAAAATGTTACTGCAGAAAAATACATTTTTTTTACCCTATTCGAAAGAGCAAGTCTTGAGGTATAATTCCTCAAATTTTCAAGTTGGGAGGGCAAAAGGTAAACGAGTGGTTAATAATCAAAGACAGTAGCGCGTGCGGTCAAACACTACCTCACGCCGCTTTTGCTTTTACCGTATGTCAGCTACTCGATGAGTAAGAGGTATATTTTTGTTCGTTCTTTGCAGTAGTCAATTCCAGGTACGCTATCGTTTTATTGCATACAGCCTATTGTAAAATCTAAGCAATTAGAATTGAGAGAACGTTCAGCTTCAGAATTGTGCTGCACTCGTCTTCGAGGTTTTTGTCTTCACCCTTCTACACATGTTAGACAGAGTCGTTGACACCTCGGCAGCCATGTAGCCCTATTTTGTGCTTGGCCTTGTGCTGCGGGCCGAAGGGCTGGCCATTTTTTTTAAGCCACGTGCTGGTCGTCACAACATCGGCCATTTTAGAAGCCAAGTGCTGTATACTGTAACATCAACCAGGTTGCCACCGTGCCTTCTTGCCACCCTCGCATTTTCAAGATCAACGAGTGTGTATAGCGTTACGTACATGCA
Source organism: Copidosoma floridanum (assembly GCF_000648655.2). The sequence continues at coordinate 225,175 of NW_019379835.1, forward strand.
TTTAACTTGTTTTAAGGTAAAGTTTAGCGTGTCTAATTAAATGATTTAATTAAGTGGTGTCACAAGGACCTTAGGTTCATCATCAGTATTATTATGAACATAAATTGTGTCTTGTCTGGAATTGTACTTATATTGTTCGGAGCGCTGTGTCATTCGAAGATAATTTGTTGACATCTGACAAACTAAATTTTTAATGTTAGTGCATAATTTTTAGCTAAATTGATGTGATAGCTTTATTTCTAAACTGATTTTTATAGTGTATAAAAGACTGATGCTGAATAACTCAATTACAATTGCTCTTATTGTTATGGCGAAGCGTTGTAATTTCTTTTTATGGTTTTGGTCATACTATAAAATTTTGACATGCGCATGAACCAATGGCAAGCTTATAATTCAAGCCTAACTATTTGAAGCATTGTTTCAAAAGCTCGATATTAAACCCCAAAATGGGAGGCGCTGTCGCTCATTATTTTAATTTTTCTAATGTTTATATATGTATTCTGTATTTTTTATCATTAAATTGACATTATTTTGTAACTGATGTGTGTGCCACAGCGCAAGCAATATCTTGTTTAGATCTGTTTGTCTGCAACATTCAATGTATTTACCCTCATAAAAATGTTTTTGTACACGTTTAAAAAATTGTAAATATTGTAGTACAAGATCCTTTGTAAGTTTTAACTAAGTTCAAACTTGAGGGGAGTACTGTAAGGGCTTACCCCTCACTCTTATACTAGTCGAGCAGTGTAACCGCTTACTGATGACTTCAGTCCTTGCTGAGCTCGAGTCCAAGCCACACTTGTAATCACCATTACTGAAGCACACACACATACGTATAAGCCCCTTTGTTCATTCCAGCACCTTCTCTTACGACGTGTGTGTATATATACTAGTGGGGCTGACGCCCCCTGCGCGCTCCGCGCGCCAACCCCCCACTAACAGATTGAGTAGACACAATAATGATATTACTCGTATATTTATCAATGCAGGCTGATGATTAGTTCACAACAGCAGAATACGTCACTCACAAAGGAGTTGATAAAACATATGATAACATTAATATTAATTTTCCAATAGAATTTTTAAATAATATCGGAGAAGGTCTTCCACCACACGGATTAAAATTAAAAATTAATGCTATAGTAGTGTTAATAAGAACTTTAAGTATATCAGACGGTCTCTGTAGAGGCACAAGATTAAAAATAACAAAATTATTCAAGTATAATATAGAAACAGAAATATTAACAGAAGAAAAAAAAGAAAGCAAAGTTTATATTCCTAGAATAACATTGAATACAAGCACCTCATCATCTTTACTTTTTATCTTCTATAGGAAACAGTTTCCCTTTGAATTAGCATGTTCTATATTTAACAATAAATTACAAGGACAGAGTTTTGATTCCTTAGGATTGTATATTAAAAAACCTTTATTCTCTTACGGAAAATTATACATTGCTTTATTAAGATGTAAGAATCCATACAGAATTTTTATTTAAAGTGAGTCCGAGAATACATCAGAAATTATAAACATTGTTTAGCAAGAAATTATTCAGTAAATAAAAAATATATAACTTTGACGATCGTCACATTTAAACAGACGTATGTTAATTCATAAAAACCATGAAAAACAAATATGTAAAAAATGTGGAAAGGGTTTCAAAAGAACAGATGGGTTAAAACGACACATGAAATGTCACAACATTAAGCTAATAGAACGAATTATTGATTCAAAAGCTTAATTGTGTTGGTCTATTTAATTATACCTCCTCCTGAATTCTGTGTTTTTCTTAATTAAGTCCTCAGTTAATCAAGAATTTTATATTAGGGTAAAGTAAACATGGACTAGAAAGAGATTTGAAATTTAAAAGTTTAATCAAGTTAAACAAATAATGGTACTTCAGAGACATATACTGAGTAAGGGGGAGCAAATAGTTAGAGGGTGACCTATGATCAGTGACTTAAAAAACCCTAAAAACGAGGTATGACTTGGGTACTAAATTACTTATATTTTTTAACATTTATGTTTGTAAAGCATTCTATAAATAAGTATTTTTGGGGGGAGGTGGAGGGGGAGCGAGGGGGAGCTGAGGGGAACTTATTCAGGTATAATTTGATGAAAAATGACGTAAGAACAAGCAAATAACTACGTAAATCGAGGGGGAGCTAAGAAAGAGTGGGAGGGGGCTGAGACTCACTTTCGTCAGTACAACTATATAATATAGGAAGATATATATAGGGATTAGTTTCCCACAGCGCTATTGTCTTCGATTGTTAATCACTCGTTTGCCTTTTGCCCTCCCAACTTGAAAATTTGAGGGATTGTAATTTAAGACTTGCTTTTTTGAATGGGGTGAAAAAAAGTATTTTTTCTGCAGTAACGTTTTAAACTTAAATTATAATTTTCTAGAAAAAAAATTTAATCTTGAAACCAACTGCACCATTGGAAAAAGCCAGTCCAAATCTATCGAATAACATTTTCATGTTTTTCTATTATCTTGTCACAGAGCGTCCTTTACTGGAAAACTGCGCCACATGCACCTAGTGGCCAGACCCCAATAGAATTGCTTATAAATGGCTTATTGTCATACATCTCAAAAATATGTTTTTTGAGGTTGTCGGAAACTATTGCCCGATGGGATAATTTTGACCCAAAATTCAGTGACCCCAACAACATAGAGTAAACATGAACCCAGTATCCAAACTTTTTTGTTTGTATGGCTGTGTTATTTAAGATAGAGCTGTCTTGAGTCTAAAAAAAATCCCTAGAAATAGTTGGAAGAACTTTTAAATATTCATGCAATGCAAATATATATTGAAAAATTAAATTAATTTTTTAAGATCTTTTACATATTCTTCTAGTTAGAAAAAAATAATAACGAAGATACAATAGTTCTTGCATTAAATAATAGATTTTGTTATAGAATAAAGAATTTTTCAGGTTATTATCATAAAATTGGGAAAGTGAAAAAAAATTTTTATATTTTATCAACATTAATGTTGAACAATGTGTTTTATAAAATATTCAGTAATTTTAATCATTATTCATAAGAAGCGTCATACTTACTTTACATAATCAACAATTTTTTGTTTGAACAAAATTTTAGTTATTTTGAATTAAAAAGTTATTTCTCAAGTTCTTTGTAATAAACGAAGTGCTTACAGAAGTATTCTATAACACGTTTAAGTCAAAAATGTGAATAAGAAATAGGCTGGCTCTTCCCATTAGATTCATAATATAATATAAGTATTTATTTAATCTTAGTACGGATTTGGACGCAAACTTTATATCATGAAATTAAAAAGGGTCAAAAGAGTTTTCTCTTTGTAGTTCAATAGAACTTCTTTATAAGGATAAGTTATTTATAAATATAAGCTGTACTTGTACGGGGTTTAGACAAATAATTTTACAGGTTAAAATATCAGAAAAAAATGACTGAATTTTACCTTATTGTATTTTGAGAGGTTCGGAAATCAGTAGGCATTTTTTTATGAGAAGCATTTGATACAACGCCACCGCAACCCCTCTCCAGCCTTTCAGTACTTTTAAAAACTCTCACTCTATTACCCCCTAAAAAATAAAAAAAAATTCAGTCATACCCTCCGTTATTTTGATTTATTCGACACTATTTATCTAGACACCGCACAATCTCCCACGAATCTTCTATCTACATTTTCTATATTCCATCGATTCTTCTGTTTATATTTTTGACGTACTTTGTCTCATCAATGATTTTTGGTTACTTCAAAAATCGATCAAAAAATATGTATAACATTTTGCGCAAAAAAACGAAATAAAGCGTGTGAATAAGGAATGAAAAAATGCAAGCAATAGGAAGCGTTCCAGGCTCGTGAGCACGTCAACAACAAATGAAAACATTGATAAAGCGAATACAGTGGTGTTAGCCAATAGTCGAATCATCAAAGAAATATACAGATACAAACATATCTATAAGTGAATAAATACTTCTTAAAAAGATATGGAATTCCCGACACTTTTTGAATACACCTAGTATATACACTATAAACAGAATTTTAAATACATCAAGTTTTTCACACCACTAAGAGGCAAATAGAAAGACTTTAAATATGGAAATAATTAGTTATTATTATATTTACTACTCGATAAAATATTGATAACGCTAATATTATTAATCTTTGTTAAGTGACGACTTACGTAAATAATTAAATTTTTTATTTCATTCTATTTTATATCATATTTATTCCTTATCTCAATGATAAAATTTTAAGACTCATAAAAGAGTCATACTCGACAAAAGTCGTCACCTAACGAAGCTGACTGTGTAGTTTGCGGCTCTCCGAAGTGTCAAGTGACAACCGAAGCGAGCCGCTAAGTCTAAGCACATGAAGTCAGCAAGTACCAGCAACATAAATAAATTCACAAATACACTGTTCAAATTTCAAGAGACCTGTTAAAATTACAATGGTAATATAAAAATAAAAATATTAGTATAACGAAATTGTATAGAGCGCTTTATTAAATAAATTAAGAATACCAAACAAAGAGTAATACCAAAGGGTTGTACAGAGTTAAAGTGCTTAAACTATAACTTAATTGCACGTCATAAGTCAAAGTCACATATTGCCTGGAGTTATGAGTTGATTAGTGACATTAAAGACAGAGACCAAACAGAAGAAAATAAAGATAAAGGTTGTAACACGTTAGCCGGAGATTGTGAATAACCTGTATTAATATTACTTTTGTTTACTAAAAGACTTTTACTGTGATGTTATTCGGGAGGGGATCGGGTTATTATATGTAATGTGCAGGGCAGAATGCAGCAACAGGTAGTATCGTATAGCTAGCAGATCTGAATAGCCCTTTTTATGAACGAGGAAGGATACCTTAATACTACAGACGCTGAGGCTCTCATGTAGCAGCTGCACTCAGCGCTACCCAAAACGAGTTGAAACACAAGATAATACATGAATAGTAAAAGTTTATGTATCTTCATGAACAACAGCCACTTTAATTACAACCTAAACGCAAACCACAAAGGCAATGGTTCGTGCGACGTGACTTGCTGTAGTGATACGCTACACTTGGCGTTTTACTCTTACGTTGTAATTACGATAGGGGACTCGGACTGACTCTATGATTAACAAGATAGGGTAATTGGGACGACCACTTTCACGCACTACTACACATAACACCAACACTAGATATTTCCACATACCAGGATATGACTCCGGTGGAGAATGCTACCAGCGTCAAGGGCACTGGAGAACCTGGGTGACCATGTGAGGGCTGGCTCGTGTGTGTGTTCGGCACTGGATCTCGGCTTAACTCTCTCGCCATTAATCGTCGGTGTCAAGGGTTCTGCGACGTGCTCGTGTGTATTTCCGATTTGCCACCAAGGTATTGTAATATTAACATTTCACAAACATAACACCTTCTCTCTCTTCTTTCTTATAAACCGGTAAATAGTTGGACAGTCAACATCCAGAAATCTCAAAAACTAGGCACAATATCACGTGTTTTATTAATAGTCACGGATTGTTACTTCTTATCTATTAACGTGGAATAGAGTTTAGAGCATACATAGGGCCACAACTCTATTATAAACATTGTACAATGTGTTAGCTATTTTTCAAAATAAACTTTAGCCAAAGAAACTGCCCTGCCCACACACAGACTATTTTTGTCAATAAAACAATAAGTTTAGTTTTATATTATTTTATAGAACTTATAATATTTTAACTTTCATCAAATGATGTTGATAGTAACTATTATTGTTTTAATATTGAGGGTCGATGCTTTGCCAACAGCTGATTGGCTTCATCAGGTTAAACTAAAAGTTAATTTACAAGCAAAGTTGCCGTACGTGCTGAGTTACTAATAATAATCTGAAAGACGTATTGATTAAGTACAGTTCTTACCTAAAATTTTACAATGTGAAGGTAGAATTAAAAATGTACACATGTATGATAAAAACGACGTGTTGGTGTTAATAATGAATAATTCTGCAAAAAGATATTTATAAATCTGACGATTAACAATAAAACAGCGATCACAAAGAAATATATCAATATTTTCTAGACAAGAATATAATGCCTTTAAACAAGATAAAGTATATTTGTAAATTGATATAAGTAAACAGACCACAGTACGCTGTACGTGTATGTCGACGACTATATGTTACCACGTTTGAAGCTTAAGTTATTTTCTATAGATAAAATTTAGATACCATCCTTAGTAAATGTGTGTTTAAATTCTTGTATAAGTATTAATACAACTGATTTTTGCTGTGAAGAACATGTTTCTTGTATCTAGAACTTTGAAAACACCATCTTTAAAAAAGAAAATTGTTATAAATTTACTTTATACAGGCACTTTACTTTTACATGCCAAATCTCATCACAATAATTTAAAACAAGTAAAATATACTATATCTTAACTGTTATCTACCAAATTTTTATAATACACTTATTAAAAAACGATGATACAAATATGTAAATTGTACTTTAAGTAGTAATGTTATTAACAGCTTATTTAAAATAAATAACCTAAGAACGGTACATTTTTAAAATAATTTTATTTTTAACAATAATATTTTTAATAAATGTAAAAATATTTTCACAAAAATAGGCTATAGACTCAATAAAAAATCTAAAATTTACTTATGAGGAAACTACGTTAGGGTAAGAACAAGATCAATGGATTGGATCAGGTAAATCCAGTCTTTAAGCTCAAGTGCAGTGATTGTGGTGTGAGCTAAGCAGAGGAATTCAAGTACTCAGTAGAAACAAGCTACGAGGAAAATATTAGTATCAGTATTAAATCAGTTGTATCAGCACATATACAAAAATTTAAATATGCATTAAGCAAGGAAAGTATGGAAATTTCATGCATAGAAAATAACTACGAAAAGTTATACTTGATTGAAGTTGCCCATATTCACTTGAACAACCAAATTTTTACCATAAGTGAAGACTCACACAATGTCAGTAATGTATACAACAATATTTTGTCAAAATTATAGAGTATAAAATATTCTAAATCGTGCAACTTTTGAATTCACTGATCTCAAGTTCATGTATCTATATCTATGTATCTACATATGCATAGAATCTATCTATTAATATACACTTAAATACTCTTATACTTTATCTAAATAATAAGCTTTACGTTCTAGTCATCAAAACCCATATTTTTCCTGTGATCGCTGCTTTGTTCTTTATATTTCATACACTTATTGATTTTGTTGCCTCTAATTAACAGTTCATAAATGCCTTTTTGTACTATAACTAAGTATTAAGATTGACTCGTTCCAACATCATATGAATATTCTTTATTTTAACTTTACATAATACAAACATACAATCATACAATCACTCTTACTAGGTATGTCGTCAATGTCTTCGTATAATATATTCCCAGGTAGTCAACGTTGGGGTAGGATTTTATCTGGAAATATTTATTTAATAAAGAGATTGTGAAGTATATACTGCAAAAAATTGATCATTCCTCTTACAAGGTATGTCGTCAGTGTCTCAGTATAAAATATTCTCAGGTAGTCAACGTTGGGGTAGGATTCTATCTGGAAGTATTTTTTTTAAGTTATTAAATTTTGTATAT
>NW_019379836.1:9343-40686 GCF_000648655.2 Copidosoma floridanum
TCTTTGGATGAGAGCAAATATTTTCGGAATAATAATTTCTTTTTACTTTTTGTTAAGATGCCTCAACGTGCTTTTCTATAAGAGGTTTTCGGATATTTTTACCTTCCTTCTCCTCCTTCATACTGAGGCTCTCATATTTTGGTTTGCTGAATATCGGACCCATGTTGTTGATGTTGCCTGACAAATCGTCACAGTATAACTGAAGCTGTACGCAAATTTTCATCGGTTTATAAGAAGGCACTAATTGTGAGATATACTTTATTTTTTTTATTTTAAATTTTATGCTTACTTTTTTCTTTTTTGCCTACACACACACACATCGCTTTTGACGTTTTTAGTTTTTAGGGAAAGGTTATATAAATAATAACAATAATATAAATTAAGTACATTTATTCATGACAGTAATTTTTTTTAAAAAGTACAGTTTTACTAAGTTTTTATTATACATCTTCTTCAGAATCAGAGACATCTTTCCACTCCATGTGAAAGTGAAATTTTTTCATTAGTTTCACATTGTAGGTGGCACACATAGATTTATACGCAGCATTATGATGAGGAAATGTAGTTGCTAATGTTGGGAATTCAAACTCTGGATAATCAGTCATATCATTAACTTGAAAACTAAACCTTTCGAGCTATTTTTTTTTTCAATTCTCCAATTACAAAAATATTCTTAGCATCTTTGAGATTTTCTCGTAACACATTCCCAACTTCTGTATAGTTAATACCAGATTTCCAATCTAATCCATGATAGTAGAGCTCAAGCCATGATTTTTTACGTTTATACTTTTGACTCAACTTACGCCAAGGAAACGCTGGTTTAAAAAGAAACACTTGTGGTTCAACGCGCTCACTTAACGGAAGAATCGCTAATTCTTTTAAGACATAATCATTGCCAGGCTTTGTAAAGCCTTGCATGTCTTCTGCATACTCCATCATGGCATGTACTAACTTACATGACCAATATTGTTTTATTTTTCTATCAGCAAGTTCAGACAAGTTTTCTCAACTCCCCACTCACGGGATAGTACTCGATTATATGATCATGTAGAATCAGACAGCTGTTCCTTGCGGAAAATTATCTCTTGATTCGAATTCCAAACGCACATTAACTGGTGCGCTTTTCAAAGCTTTATTTTGTTTTGAACAGTCAATAACGATGAGTGGCATGTGTGTAATAAAATCGTTTTTATTAATCATAGGTTCCATTTCTTCACCATAATAGACATTTTGAAAATTCGTATACATATTGTAGAGTAAGAAAATTGATTATGATTAATATTGAGATTAAGTTTGCCATATGGGTAGTACTGAGAGTTAAGAAATAATTGAACATTACTTATATCACAATAATTAAAGCGACTAGCATTGACAGCTTTCTGACCTTTACGATTTGTTTTGAAAGGCTAAAACAACAAATCGTGGCTTTTTCAGTTGATTTGATGTTTTTACGGTCCAAACATGTGTCATAGTTGTTGGAAGAAGGGAATATTCACACAACTCCCAATTGCGAAAACTCATGGAAATTGGCTTATCTTTTACAATGACATAAAGCAGACGTATTTTAAGTCTGTCTGATGCACGTAAGGAATGAGCCATTCTATTTGAGTCAATGTAATTTTAAAGTCTTCGTAAACATCACTAGCAGCTGTTTGTACAACTGCATTTAAGTCATTTCTCGATCTCGTGAGGATTAATTTATGCTTTGCATTTACTACAACCTTACGATAGTCCTCAGCAAAGCCAAGTATCATGCTTAAAGGTATAGAAACATCAAAATAACCTTCATCATTCACCAATTTGCTTGTTTCGGCAATATCTAGCCATCCTGAGTTTTCTAGCATTAAACTTTGACCTGGATAGTGTGATATCCAACCTTTCATTAAAGTTGTTATACCAACATTTTTGCACTTCTCTATTTCAATGGCGTTCAGTTCGTAGCGAATTTCTTCAAACAAATGACAAATATCATTATTAACTAACTCAGTTCGGGTGACTGCAGTACTATTTTTTAATGTAATACGTCCAACAATATGTATAGCGCTTTGTAAGGGTAAGTGACAAAAATCTTGATGTTGAATTGAGATGCGTATCTCATTACTATTGTTAAATGCTGATGAAATGTAAGGCTGATGTGCATGAATTTCGTAGTATGCAATTGATTCATCGAATGTAATACCTGACTGAACGTTTAAAATTTCTTCCATCTTTAAAATAACAGGAAAAAATGCAAATAAATTATAGCCAACGATCACTTTTAAGCCTAGGCTTTTTAAAAACTGTGCGTTCTGACGTGTTAATGCTTTAGTTGCTCGTTGTTAACTGATTTGCCTTTCCCATGTTGGTTTATTTCTATATCCTCTTTCAAATTTTTTTCTTTCCTTCACAATATATACAATACCCATTCCTTCAATTTAATTGTTTCACGTGTAACTTTATTGTTATGACTTCTCCTCGGAAATTTATCAATTTTCCTTCCTGGTCAACAATCTGAACTTAAAGATGATCTATTGTCTTGACTGCTACGGGTATTTAAATTATTTGTGTTGGAACTTCAACAATTTTATACCCAGGAGAAACTGCAGGGGAAAATTCGTGAATCGTATGAACTTTACGTTCATTTATGTATGCTCTCGTAGTAATATTACACTCAACGTGTTGGGATCTGACGTGTTGTACTCGTTATGATCGTTTTGTAAAATCTAAAACTGATCCCAACGAGTCTTCTGGTCGAAAATCCATTGGATGGCTACAGAGAATTATACTACAAACCGTGCTATTATTAGGCTTTACACTTATTGAAATATCTTCAGGTGTTAATATGTCGATGAGAAAATTTTCTATATCTTGAAGTTCATAGCTGCCCGTTGGTAAAGTAACCACCTCTTCACCCACGTAAAATTTATTATTACTCTCGTGAATATTAGGTATGAAATTAAATGTGAGTAATTCCACTAAACCAAGAACGTAATTTTTTTGCGGTGAGCACTCAATCGAAGGAAAATATTTTGCTTCGAGAACAGATGATGTACTAGACAAACTCAAAGTAAATGCGTCTCCCATGACGGTTCATCAATAAATGATGAATTTTTTTCATATCCCTTGCTTATGTACGCTTATAGTTAAGCTTATTATTTAAAAATCTTAGACAGAGATGACCACAGTTATAAGTATTAAATTCTTGATATCGTTCGTAATTATACTTAATAATACCAACACCAAGGTATAACATCAAATCTAGCGGTGGTTGTAGATCACCAAAACTATTAAAATATGTTACGTCATTACCTTGTTTTTTTGTATGCAACCCAATGAGTATCAGGACCATCTTTATCACCTAAATTAACAATAGCTGATTCATTCTGATGTGGACCATTAGATGGCATATCATTTCTCATGAATACTCCTCGAAAATGTAGTATCTTTTACATTTTTGCATATTCAATAATATCTTTATTTGTGAGAGCTCGACTGGGCAGTTTTACTTCGAACTTCTTTTTTAATCCCCTTCCTGGTTTTAAGTATAGACCTAAACCTTTTCTGTGCGGTTTTAGGAAGAGGCCTTTACCAAGTAAAATAGCTTCCATTTTTTATTAGTTCTTGCACTTTCTTCAAGCTGTTTCTTGGCTTTGTTTGGTTGATTTGTTGCTTCATATATACCACTCGCACCAGTAGCAATAGCCTCTACAGCGCTTAGACCTGCAAATGTGGGTACGACATATGGTAAAAAACCACCAATCTTTTGAGGTATGTGTAATATGCGTGGTGTTCTAATATTTTTCTTACCACCAGCTTTTTCCAAAGCGTTTTGAGCTCCCTTGAAAGCAGAACTTACAACTTTGCGAGCACATTTACTTGTAACCATAGACGTCTTAGCACTTTGAATTAAGTTTTTCTAAGTCACACTTTTTCCAAGCTTCTTTTTTCTTACTTTTTTTATTTTTTTATTCTTCGATAAACCCATCCCTAATTTGGATTTCACTTTCATTGCACTGCTCACAGCAAAATCGGTAGCCTTTTCACTAATACTTGAATCTTTGGCTTTAAAGCGTTGCCAAGCCTTTTCTGAAAGAATCTTATCTGCTTCGTTTCTAGTCATAATGTCGTTTGGGTTTTGAGAATAAGCTATATTGTGTTGTTTACAAGCTTCATTCAATAGGTTAACGCCTGGATCTCCACGTGCTAATCTCTTGGCTAGTTTAGTGCCCGGTCCGCAATACTGATATTCTTGCTCATGCAGTTCTACTGGCAGTTTGTGTATGACTGTATTTATAATACCACGACCTTTTCGTCGATGAATAATCATTACTTCTTGAGTGTACAACGTTAAATGAGCTCATAAATATCAATAGCACGCTATTTATAGTTTTATGTTTAAAACAGGTTAGCAAGCTACCAGACTTAAATGTTTAAAAACATGCTGATTATACTATCACTTTTAGTCTCGGTTGAGTCAGCATGCAGTTAACATGAGCTTCACGAAACAGAATATTAAACCTCCCATCGTGAATTTTGAATACATCGTTGAACAAGATAAGAAAATAAAACGCCATGGTGATTTCCTACCTGATTCTATAAGAACTGTTTTTTGAGGTTCATCAAACTGTGAAAAAACCAATAGCTTACTATCTCTTATAACTCATATCAATAAATTGAGATTTAAGAATGTTTATTGAATGTTAAGAATGTACTCAAAATCGTTGAATCAACTAAAGTAAAAGTTTCTAAAAGAACTATTAGATCCTATAGATAACATAAAATATTTTTCATTTAGCGAGCATGAATCAGTCATATCTCCAGATAAGGTGCGACCCAAATACATAATGATATTTGATGACATTGCCTGTGAAAAACAAGATAATGTGAAAGCCTTTTTCAGCATGGAGCGTCACAAAAACGTTGACTGCTTCTATCTTTGTCAATCTTATGCTCAAGTTCCAAAGCATATAGTCAGAGAAAATTTAAACCTCTTAGTGATATTTCGACAAGATGATATGAATTTGAAACACATCTATAATGATCATGTTAATACCGATATGACGTACAATGACTTCAAAAAGTTATGTGTTAAATGTTGGGGAGTTGGAAAACATGGATTTGTTATAATAGACAAGGAAAGAGATGTAAATAATGGTAGATATAAAAAAGGTTTTGACTCTTTTGCAATAAATATTACTCATATTCATTAAGTATGCATCAGTCTCTTGTTAACTATCAAGCAGTAAACGTGAATGCATTTCATAAGGAAAAACACGTTCTTCAACAAATTGAAAAAGCGAGAGAAGCTGTCAAACGCAAGCATCGATTGTTAAAGTTAGGAAAAGAAAATTTTGAAAAACAAATTAGTGAGACTTTTAAGCCTATTACTGATCCACTTCATAAAATCATCCATAAAACAAATAAGGAAAAAATGTATCGCAAAGCTTCGAATTTCCATCTAAAAAGCCTTTTAAGCCTTTTAAGCCAAAAAATCATATCGATACATCAATGTTTCAATCAGCCAATAGTAACAGTGATGATGAAGAAGAAGATACTTTTTCATCGAATGATACTATCAAAGACTTGACACTGTTGTTGAAAAAGTAATCATGATGACGATTTAGGGGATTAATTTATATTTACAAATACTTGATGAAAGTAAGCCAGAATTAGATCGAATTTATGGCATAAGAAAAGAAAAAAACAGACAATGTATACTTGGTGATTCATCCATTTATTTCAAAAATAATCAAATTCAAATAAAGCACCTAAGATATCCAACGACTGATGGGTTGATGGAGTTACTCATTAAAAAGCATCCTAATAAAGCACACATGACACCAGATAATTTCGCTCAATACAAACAAATCTTGGAAACTTCAAGTGCACATAAAAGAAAATTTGATAAAAATGAGACTATTCGTCTATACAACAGTAAAAAATTTAATGATGTAATTACCCCATTATTTAATCTTACACATTTAAAGAAAAAAGGTGGGTCCACACCTTCATTCAAAATTGCTTAACTAAACACACAAATGGACTATGTTTACTGGGACAACCCTAACGAACTAGTTAATCGACTAAGATTGCTAGTGGTAGAGAGATCAGCCGGTAATCCTAGTCATACTAATGAAATAAATTCAATTGTTGAGGAGCTTCGTGAATCTAATGTTATATATTAAGCTTGCTTATTAAATTTAACTTCAGTATTAAAATGAGCAATGACAAATCGACTAAATCTGAAGGTGGTAGTCGAGGTCCTCCTGAAATTGGATATAAACTCACCTCAGATGGTCAGTTTGACTTAGAAAATAAAAGATTGAGCAATGTTGCATCAGCTATTCAACCTAATGATGCTATAAATCTCACTACTTTACAGAAAGAAAAAAGATTAATTTTGAATGAGCAAGAGAAAATAAGTCTACAAGTCAACAATTTGAGTGATGTATTTTCAGAAACAATACTAAATTTACAGCGTGAAATAAATATAATTAAGGAGATTTTGACTAAGATATCTTATATAACTCGAGAAGACATTTTAAAGGGATGGAAGGAGTAGTGGAAGAGCTTCATAAGCCTGCGATGCGCAACTACCTCCGCCGAAAGTTTGATGTTCGGGGTTCGGATGAAACATGGCAAGCTGATCTTGTGCAGATGATACCTTATGCTGGCAAAAATAAAGGTTATAAATATTTGCTGACAGTTACAGATGTATTTTTCAAGTATGCATGGGCATTGCCCGTAAATAATGAAACTGGTATAGATGTGACTGCCACTATGAAATCAATATTAACGGAAGAAAGACTTCGAACTGATTTGCAATCAGATCGTGGTAAAGAGTTTAAAAACGTAAATTTTTATTTAGATTTAAGATTTAATCGTTCCCTAAAACATGCTATGGGGAAAAAATTTAGTATAAGGGGTAATTACAAGTGGCTCAATATTTTACAACAATTGATAACTTCTTACAATAATCGAAAACACCGAACAATTGATGTGAAGTCAAAAGATGTTTCAGCAACTAATGAAAAAAAAAATTTTTTAAAATTTATAATTTCAAAAAAAAGAACAATATCAAAATTGAAAGTCGGTGATGAAGTATGAGTGAGTAATAAGTCTTTAAAAAAGGTTACACACCTAACTGGTCGACAGAAATTTTTACTGTAATCCGAGTAGCACCAACAAAGCCAGTCACTTACCATTTGGAAGATTATCAGCAGCATCAATTCTCTGGAGGCTTCTACGAGCAGGAACTGCAGAAAATCAGGTATCTTTATACTTATCTTGTTGAGAAAATTCTACACCGACGAAAAAATCAAATTTTCGTTAAATGGTTAGGTTTTGATGATACCCACAATAGTTGGACTTTAAAAGATCAATTGTAATTGTAGAAAATATGATGTATAAAAAACATGTGGTAAACGCATGGAGACAAAATAAAAAAATGTTTGAACTGCGAAGAAGTTGATTTATTAAATAAAATTTTTATGAAGAAAAACACAATACATGGTTGTTTTGGTTATTTCCACAAAAATTATTTAACCTATACACTTGAAAATTGAATATGATAACCGTTATAAGTTATAAAAAGCTCTATTTTCTGTATGGGGTCTAATGAGTTATCATACATCGCTTCATTATCAATGATATTCTTTGACACTGCACTATGTAAAAATATTTGAAACTCATCATTGAGTTCCACAACTGCCTTCGTTCCATATTTAGTGTTCGCTTTCTTTAATTTCGTGACCATATAACTGTGGTTAACTATCATCTTGGTGATTTTTTTGCATGAAAGGAAGCTTCCAGAAGCGGCTTTATTTGCAACTACCAGATCAGACATCGGTAACAAAAAAAAAACACAATTAATAATTAGTTACTATATTCATAAAAACTAATAAATTAGGTAAAAAATGGTTATGAAAGAAACACATTTACATTTACCTTAAAACTGTGTTTTGCCTTTTTTCTCAATGAAAGTTTTTTAAAATTTTCAGTCCCCACACTTGTTCTCTTGTGAGGTTGTTGTTGGCCTATACCTCTTGCTTCTAATACTAAACGGTTGATGACTTGATGCTGCTGGCTGGTAACTCCAATCAAACTGTCCTGTGATTGTTGCTGTGGTTTCTTATACAGGATTTCTACCACCACGTGAGGTGGCTCTACTACTATAATCCCCCCTTACTCGTTTCCTTTTGACAAGTTTCTTCTTGCCCGTTGTCGTCATCCTTTTGTTCGTCACTGTTAAGTTCTTCATTTATTTCATCACTTTCGCAAGACGATGAGTCAGTCATAGGGCTAAGATTACATTGCTCGCTATCATGAAAACTAAGAGTTATTATATTTTGCTCTTTAATTTTTCTCTTATGACTGGATCTAATATTTCTCTGCTCTGGCTCACTATTTGGAGTTTTATCATATGTACACTTATCTTGCAGTTGCTCTGGATGTGAAGGTTCCTCTATTTCTTTCCGTGATGTCACCACGCTGATCCCTTCTCGAATTCTCTCTTCTATACAAGATGTTTACTGCCTGTCCTTGTCACTATTTTTTTTTCTTCTCTATCTGTTGTAACTCTCAGTTCTCTATTTATTACTGATCCCCCAGTGATATATCAGCATGAGTCTCACTTCTTGGGCTTCTTACGTTTTCTCCGTCCTCCTTAGCTTTCTCTTCTTCTACCACTCCATCTCGTCATTGTTGATTTACTTTATAACGCCCCCAGGGTAATGTGTCAGTGATATTAGAGAAAATGCATCGCTTTTCATCATAAGAGCTAAGAGCTACTTTTTTTTGTTTCTGAACGAGAATGCTGTACATTTTACTTCTAAGACCGACAAATTTCGTAATTATATTACCATTACACTCATCCTTTATAAGTCTCACGATTTCCTTATTTTTAAGCGGCATTTTATACTTATTATGTTCAGGATAACTAGATGTATCGAATTCCTGAATGTTAGCTTACATCATTTCATAAATATCGTGGTTTTTAATTTCATATATTAAACTGTCTGTATCGGTATATAAAAGTTTGCAAATCATTTTTTAGGAAATCATGTAATCATAATGAAAGCGATGCACAAGTATTTTAGATAAGTCTAATTCACTCATTTCAATACATATGGGTTTTCTTATTATTACTTCCAAACGTTGTATTTGAATCGCTACAAAATTTTTATCAAAAATATCACAGCTATGAAAGTTGGGCTTAGCAATATATGCGCCTACACCGTAATGCCCATTCCAGTAGTCTATAAACTTAACAGTAATTTGCTTTCTTTCATTCTCCATTGTCTTTCCAAAAACAACGTTATTAAATAGTTTAAAAAGCATTTTTTCAAACTCATTTTTAGCTTTTTTTCTTTTATTACTATTCAGGTCTATACACTTTTTGAGCCATGTACTTTGCTGAAACTTCAAAGTCCGATGAATTCTTGTGATTCTTAATCCATGATTTTCAGCTAGCTTGAGAGCTTCATTATGAAGTACATATTTATGATTATTATATAACGTAGTCATTAATTTTTTCTGTTTTGAATTTGGAGCTGAAATGTGTTCAGAACAGAACGGTAAGTCTCTATGGGAATCATGGAGCACTTCTGAATATTCCAAATCTAGCTCTAAAATGTATCCATAATCACTTTGATTACTAATTTTATAAAAATCGTGAGGTTGTTTGTCAGCGTTTTCAACCTACTCGAATCCACCATAAGGAAGTCGTTGAGTCATAGACCAACCTTATAAATTGCTTACATCAAAATAGAATATATATTTTTCAGCATCATTTTTTCTGTAGTCATTCAAATAGTGGTTATTTGCTTCTGCATATCTTTTGCAGCACTGACTGATTCCTCCTCTTATACCTTTTGCAATAAACATGAACATGCTAATGTCAGTAATGAGTTCTAGTGAAATCTGTGAAAAAAAAGTTATAAATTTTATATATANCCAAGTAAAGCCTGGCATTGCAAAGTAGTGAGCAGCATCTTATTTGTATACCTATGGACAATTATTTCTAAAGTTTTCAAAAACTTTTGCTCATAGAAGCACATCAGTCTTGAGGTATAAATATAAATACTGTCCGAGATTTACTATATTAAATATTTTCCATTTAGTTTGAGCATGTAAGTAATTCTCAGTATTTATGTGTCATGTAATTTGCTATAAAAATCAATTTCCGATGGAAGCACAATTTCTTGGAGTTTTTCGAATAATGTTAGATAATTATATGAAAACACACCCTTTCTTTTGAGCAATTTGATTTGATCCAAATCATACAACGATACATATCATCTTGACTAAAAGAATTCTCTAAAATGTTGTGTTGTTTCAAATAGGATGCCAACTTATCAAGCGATGAAGGTAAATATCGAAAAGAGTCAATAAAGCGTAAGTTGATTCTTGTTCCCTCAACGTATTTTGTTAAATAAATATATGTTTCTTTCGTCTGAGGCATTACTTCTACTATTTCAGGAAAACTAGTAACAAGTTCTTGTATAAATAAGTGCGCATCATAGTTACTTAGGTTGTGAAAAGCTATGGGTATTGTTCGTGAGTCTTGGTATTTGAGATTACATTCTTTATGTGCAGGACCTCGGTATCTAAAATAAAAAAATTGATAAACAGCTTTGAGGAAAATATAATATTTATTAGAAAAGTGTAAAAAAAATATTTACTTTCCAGTAAAATAAGAATGATCGTAAACTTTTTCATCATTTTTAATATACTTCTTTCATGTATGACATTTAAAAAAAATCGAAGTCTTCTTCTTCAGTTAGTAATCTCATTGGCACTGGATTGTTATACATACTTTGTCAATCTACGGCGAGGTCTAGCATTTCTTTCACAAACCAGGTAGCTAGATTTTTACTGCTTTCTGTTTCTTTTCTATAGGAAATGTATCGTGATTTAGCATCGTTAAAACTGCACTTTACGTAATATCCAACACTTAATGCTTCATGGTGTTGTATTGCTCGCTCACTATCGTGTACAGGTTTTAATAAACACTCAAAGTCTGCGTATACTATAAATGGCACTTGATTTTTATTCTTATAATTTTCAGATTTCAAAATGTTTCACCACATTTTGGCAAGCTTACTTTACATTTATTTTCATTTTAACGCACTCCACTGTGTGTATTGTAAGTTTTTTATTAGTTATGAAGTAATGCAGATAACGATCGCAAACGTATATTTTACGTTTACATTTAGGACCATTTGAAACATTGGTGATCTACATTTTTAACATTAACGCAAGCTTTTTTTTTAATCATAGAACTGGGTAGTTCTATGTAAAAACTTCCATTCATAGCCTAATATTTATTTATATTTAATACTAAATTTAAAATAGAGTGCAAAGTCCACCCGGAATCTTGTTCTTGGAATTCATCAATATCGGTAGCAATGGGTTTCTCAATATTATTTTCAAACCATTGATGTAAATTAGTTGAATGAAAAATACATTCCGATTTAGTGTTAAAGTACTTAACTTGAGTAGTCTCCGTATCGTTTTTCACTAAGACAAACTCTGCTGCTAAAACTGCGTTAACTTTTAAAGCATGCTGCTGATTTAGAATTTTTGGCACTTTTGATACAAACTCTTTTTTCGCAGACTTCAAAAATTTTACCACATCCAAGTGCTTGCTATCCACAATAATGACAGTTCTTATACAATTTTAAAACGCACTATCAAGTTCTTTCCATACCATAGTAGTATCATCATCATGGATTGATGTATCAGCAAGACCATGTCCTTGAATTTCCAATTTTTATAAAAATGTTTCCAAAAAAGTTGTTATGAGACACTCTGTATTTAATAACTTTTGCTTACTGTGTGGTGACAATTTCACAGATTGCAGATAGTTTTTAATGCTTTTAAGCACTATCACACTATTATCAACTAAATCTTAAATATTTGTTTTAGTTTTACCATTCAACAGTCGTTGATTTTCTACTCGCACTATTTTACAAAAAACTACAAAATTTTCTACACAGTCGGCATTAGCAGAATTATCAAAAAGTTGCTCCATGATGCTGACACTGATTGTTATCGTCCTCAAATGACTCCTACGGTGCTTTGACACATGTCTCATACCATCTATTTACACGGATAAAAGCTCTACCTAGTGGTGGCCTAATAAAAAAATCTGTAGTACACGTATAGTGTATAAAAAGAGGTTGTATGTAAGTATTGATGTCAGTTGACTGTTAATTGTACTAGCTTAAAGATGTCTTAATATGTGATTGATATTCGAGGCTTTAAGACTATATTTAACGAATTTATTTTTAAGGAGGTAGCAATTATACCTTTAGAGGAAGAAGATTCTATACCAAAAGTACTTCTTTTCAAGTCTTCCCACCCCTGGGATCAGCTAAGGTCTGAAAATAAACGTGAAAATTGTCGGTTAGAATGTAATTACCACGGTCTCCTTTGGGACTCTGGAGAAGTGCCCTATAAAGATTTGACCGTCACTTTTCAGTCCATTATTAGAGAGGATGACGTAATTTATGTTAATAAAAANTTTTGTTCAATACGGAATAATTCATTACACTACTTTATGATTAACTGCACTTGATGAATGGCAGTACACTAATTATGATTAACTGCACTTGAAGAATGACAGGACCCTTTTTTATGATTAACTACACTTGATGAGTGGAAGTACATTGATTATGATTAAGTGTACTTAAAGAGTGGCAGGATACTACTTTATGATTAACTGTACTTGATAAGTGGCAATACGCTAACTTTTCATTCTATGACTAGTCTAGTTACAAAGATAAAAGTTATAATACGCACCAACCATACATTTTTAACTTTGTAGCTCGCTCTGGTGCTATTTCGATACCTTAACGAGTCCCACAGTACAAAGTCAGCACTGTACCAAGTCATCAAGGTCCCATCGTAAACATAGTAGGCTGAATAGGCACGTACTTTTAAAATCTCTATTATTTTTCTTATACTATATCTATTTTATTTTTATACTATCAAGCTATTTTGCTAAGCCATATGTTCGTAAGTCGTTTGAATTATTGTTTGTTACTGTGACTTCCACGAAACACATATATCAGCATGTTAGATATTATTAATATTTAATTAGAAGTGTGGCCTATGTTTCTCTACCAACATATTATTTTAATCTAATTAACCTTTTACTTTTAATGGTGTACTATCAGATCGATCAAATTTTCTATGCACGGAAATCATTTTCTATCCTTATGTAATCTCCGGGCTTTACATCAAAGATTTTTAATTTTCTGTCATACCTATTTTAAGCTGTGTTATCTTTTTTATTTTTCTATCTCCTGCTGCAATTTGTATTTGATGAATTCACTTTATTTTATCTCGCTAATATAATGGATAAGTTCCTAATCTTTTATCTTTATATATTTTTGAAGGTAATCTTGGCAATCTACTCAATACAAGCTTATAAGATGTAAAATTCGTTGTGGCTTGAACGTTAAAAGCTGCACGTTTTAATAAATCGTCTCAAACGCTTGAGTAAAAGCTGCACATTTCATTAAATCGTCTCAATCATTAGAAGTTTTGAAAGACATTCATATAAAATCCGCTTCATGATTGCAGCATGACTTCTTTTCCATGGATCCATTGGTTTGAAGATAATATGCTGAAGTAGTACAAATTCTTAGTGATTTATATATTAAATAAGACATAAATACTGCATGCCTGTCTAATAAGAGAACTTAGGGTGCGCCAAATATCAAAATAAGATTTTGTACCTACGCATTATTAATAGTGCTCGATTTTAAATCAGGTAAAGCAACTAATATAATAAATAAAGTCAAATTACATCTTATTGTTAAGAGGGATCATTCCCATTTACTATTGTTATTAATTTTCTAACAGTCTCTGTTAATACTTCGTCAAAATATAAGCATTTATTGGTGTGTCCGTAAGAACTAATAATTTTCTTACCTTTATTTGTTCTATTTTTTTCTTTCTTTGAAATTTTATGTACTTACAGAAATAATTAAGGATACAATTCTACATTCCTGTCCAATAAATTTCTTGTAAATTTGATTTGTCATGTAGGATCTGAATTATTTCTGTTCTTTCTTCTTATTTTGAGTAGTCTACTTTGCCATAGCAGATGGTTGCTTATACAGGTATCTTATCAAATATTGTTTGTGTTTTGAATCTGGGTTTAAATATGTCTGTAAGGTCTCCCCTTCTTGAAATTTGAAAAGTTTGAAGATTTTTCCAAATTATTATTTTTATGAGCAATTTAAAAGCTGCCATAAGATTTCTAAGGCTTATTAGTTCAGCAGATGTTCCACTAATTTAGCCTATTTTAGGTTGCTTTGATTTTGAATAGTTGAAGTCAAATGCACCAATCTCTCTTAATAAGTACGAGAAAGAAGTGCCAAGTTTGCATTCTCCACTAATAAAATGAGCTATATTGTCATTTTTATGTAAGACAACGTCTGGTAGTCATTACATTGTTAATCAGCTTTGGCTTATTTGTATTCCTTTGATCTTTGGCATCACTGCTATTATTTAGACTCACATACACCTTATTTTTTATAGTGATTAATTAGTTGGAAAGTATATAAGTTCGACAACAGCGTAAAGTCAGGTATAACACTTTAATTCATTGGTTTTCTCTTTTTATAGGTTCCTAAAGGCTTAACATAATTCTTTAAATTTCCTAAACGTTTTTCTTTCATATGTTCTAGGTCAGGTGCTTTAAATCGTCTAATTAAACAATTTTTCTCTGTTTGAGTACTAGAGATTCAAAACCCTCCCTTTTAAATTTACGGAGTTTCTGATAAATTGCTATCTGATGTATGGGAACCTTAAATTACGTCTTCATCAAACAAGGATTTAAAGTCTATAGTATGTCTCAACATTTCAGCAATTTCATCATCTACGGAATCATCAAAATTATCAGTATCATAAGTATCTGTTTCATTTAGTACATCATGAACTTCTGGGTGCGACTTATCTCTATCAGAAAATCTAGTTATAGAAAAGAAAATCCTGATGTTTTTTGTTCTGTTTCGCTATTTTTTTTTTATCATACTTAATATATTTTGCAGGATTTGTGATTAAGTCGTTTTGTCAGGTTTTGTACTCTATGGTAGGTAACTTTATCCTTTTCTTTAGGATTTTCGTTTTCTTTAAAGTTGGTTTTATCTTGAAATACGTTGTTATCTATTCTTTCACTTGATAAAATAGGTGTCACTACAACTTGTGTGCTTGTGTCTTTCGTGCCAGACTCTATGTCAATAACAAAGTCAATTTTAGTATTTTTTGTCGTAATCTACTCCTTTTTGGATCATACACCGGTAAACGTAAATCTTTCCCTGAAAATAATCTGGTATTGCTTAAGCTGTTGTCTGAGAACATGCTTGTTCTTGAAGTTGCACTAACATTTATTATCTCTCTTAATGGCAAAACTGATTTTAGTGAATTATTTTGTGATTTATTTTAATTGTTTACGTTATTGATATTTGTGCCACTGTTATTTGATGGTAATGGAGATCTTTCTTAATTTTCAACTGTTTCAGTACCTGAAAAATTGACTCTTTGAGAGCCTGAATTTCATGATGGTTGAATAGATTGTTTTGTTAGGAGCACTGTACTTAATTGGGTCCTTTGAGCAATGATACTATAATTTGATTTGGGTCGTTTTTTACTCATTTTTGAGCCTAGGGGACGTTCTGGATCCCGGGTAGCTATTGTAGCTATTAGTACTTTCGAACCTGTTGTGATTGTAGATTTAGATTTTGTTACTCGCCCTCCTTTTTTTTAACGATTTGACTTACAATGGTTTAAAAGTAGTAGGTTTAGGTGTGGCTAACTTTTTCTTTGGTTCTTGTGTTTCTTCTTTTCGTTTATCTTACATTTGTGTCAAGTTCTCAGGGCTTATAGTAAAAATTATATTCGTAATCTGTAAGCTTGAATATTCAACGTATTAAGCGTTTTCCTAAATCCTTTCTAGAGTATATCTAATTTAGAAGTTCATGATTAACTACAAAAATAAATTCGATCTCTAGTAAGTAATAACGAAAATTATGTAATCCATACAGAGCTGCTAGGCATCGCTATAGAATAATAAAATCTCTTCTTTTCTTGTCATAATATCACCCTGATAGCATGGTCAGATGCATCTGTTGTCAACTTGAATGTTTTTACTAAAGTCAGGAAATTGAAGAAAAAGTTCTTTGCATTAATAATGTTCTAATTTATAGAAATTTTTGTTCGTATGCCAGCACATTCCAATTTTTCTTTCTTTTTCAAAAGACTGGAAAAAGCAGCTTAGGGATCTTTGAAAAGTTTTTAATAAATTGACGATAGTAGTCTGCTAGCCTTAAAAATTGCTTAATGTTTTTTGCTGTTTTCAGGACAGAGCATCCTTTGACGGCCTGTATCTTTTTAAAGGGAGGTTTGATTTTTTTTTGACTAACAATATGTCGAAGAAAAATAACTTTTTTCCACAAAAACTTAATCTTATCTGGCTGGAGTAGAATATAATCCTAATCTATCAAAGAGTAACCTAACGTTTCGATCGTGATCCATCAAATCCTTGGCATAAATGATCATGTCATCTAAAGATACTAAAATTTTGACATTTTATAGTCGTCTTACTATTGAATCCGTTAATCGTTGGAAAGTAAATGAAGCATTTTTCAAACCGTCTGGCATATGACAATATTGGTAGTGTCTATGTGCTGTAGTAAATGCCTTATTCAATTTATCACACTTAGCTATGGACTATAGAGAAAATTTCTGAAATCTGCTCACTTAATCAAGTACTGAAAAATACTCGAATCTGCCTAATTGACACATAATATGAGCTATATCAGGCAACGGATATGCATCACCGATTTTTTTTTTATTAGGATCTTGAAAAAAATAACTACTCTTTGTCTTAGATATACATGACTGTCTAATTTTTTTGATACAATCTAAAGTGGTTAGTTATGTGATCAAGACGATAGTACTATAATTCTATAATTCAATGTTTTTCGCAATATCTTCTACCAAAACTATTCTACATATTAGCGGATGATGATGAATTGGGACTTTATTGTTTGTTGGAACAATAGGTTAATATTTGAATAATAATTAATAAATTTATGTACTATTTCACGTTCTTCAACATTTAAGTGGCATGTGTGGGTGTTCATTATTTAAGTTTATTTCTTGGTTCAAAATAATCACGAGACATCTACATAACTAGTCATATTCTTATTCTTCACATCAACTATTACACTAGCCATTTTTGTTTTGTATTAGTCCTTCTCCTAAATAAACATAATCGTTATTTAAATTCATACGTAATAGCTAACCCTTAGATAAAGTTATGTGAGTTATATCAGTTCTCTCCAATAAATAAAAAAGTAAGGTGATCGGTAATACGTGGGGGACAAGGCTCAAGAAATAATAATAATATCTGGAATATTTGTATTTCTTATTTTATTACAGTAACGTTTCGCAAACTATTTGTGTCAGCCTCATCAGGCTAAAAAAGATTTTCATATAGTTACATAGGCACAACGATACAATATAAAATACAATTTACAATACACCACAGTTACCTCAGGTACGCGAGAGTTTGTAAGTGTTACGACTCACTTATCACTGGTTAAATAATAGACTAAGTTGCTTGATAAGGCTTCGCAGCGCTCATATAGCTGGCGTGATAAAGGTAAACAGCCAAGGGCATTACCCTTACTCGGGACATTTAAGCTTTTGTAATAACAGAAGGTATGATTTATTAAAGTATAGTATGTCTTTCTTCTTATTGATGTTATTACTGTCTGACTTTAAAGAGAGCGTTTCAAAAATAATTCGTTTACTAACATTAGCTTCATTGTCAAGTTTTTTTAACATTATTCCAATCAAACTTATAGTTGTATGTAATTTGATGTGCATAAACGACAGAGTGACACTTTTTGCTTTTTCTGTTTTCATTTACGTATATTTCAGTAACTCTCTTTGACTCACTGACATAAGAAGTTGGATAGTTTTGTTGGACAGTAGAATTTGTAAACAACGTTGGTCTCTTCAAGATTATTCGTTTTGTCTTTTTTCCAGCGAATGACGCCATTGAGCTTATTATGTAAAACAGTGTGAGATGCGTAATTACAAGACAAACAAAATGAGCCCTAGTAGATTTAAATTAGATTTGTCGTTTTTCCGCAAATTTCCAAAAAGTGCCAATTTTGCCCTGGTTTTTGCAGTACGTACTAGCATTCTAATTGAAATTTTGACTCTAAATTTAAATAGAATATAATTTTATCATTCTCAACAACCCTACGAAATTTCAAGACAATTAGATACAAACTTTTTGCAAACCATCCAATAAACTAAAAAAAGGTCGTTCTGGAAAACTGCTCTAAAGAAATGGTTAGAATACATAGAGCCATTTTTCAAAATGTTGTCTCTTCATAAAATGTTAATCTTTATGGTTAAATTTTTGTACCCCTAAAATGAAAAAAATTTATTTATTTATTTATTTATTTAGAAAAATTTATAGGTAAGGTCTTTTTTCTAGGCCATTCAGATACTTTACCTTAAATGCCTATTTTACAAGAAACGAGATTTATAAAAAAATTAATTTTATATCCTTTCACAGTCTTGGATAGTTAGAAAATTTAGGTTTAACAACAATTTACAGGTTGGATTTTTATATTATTAGGTTCTTAGTCCTTTTTCTAAATTTCCTGTCCTAATGCATAAGCAATAAAAAAACTAGTGCTCCAATTTTTTTGTTTTTATGACATAAGGTTTTGTCGATGAAAAAAGCAAAAAAAAAAAATTAAACTTCTCCACATGTTGAGGTTCGTAAGTTTTCTGAAAAATAGAAATATCAAAAATGCTAAAGGGTGAGGTCTTTTCTCTCGGCAATTTTGATACTAAACCTTTACTGCTTATTAGATGAAAACCAGAATGCCAAAAAAAATTAATTTTTTATCCTTTAACAGTTTTGAATGCTTAGAAATTTAAGGTTTAACAGTAATTTTAAGGTTAGGTTGTTGTATAATTTGAATCGTAGTATTTTTCTCTGATTTCCTTAATGATTACAAAGAAAATGAAAAGAATGAGTGCTCTATCTTTCTTTGTTTTGTTATTAAGTAAAAAAAAACTCCTTCTACATATATTGACATTTCCAAGGTATCAAACGAATAAGGATTTTAAAAAATTGGTAGGTTAAGTTGTTTTTCTGGGCCATTCAGACACTGTACCTATATTGACCATTGAATAAAAAAACAAAATGTAAAAAAAATTAATTTTTATTCTTTTGCAGTCTTAGATATTTTAAAATTGAAGGTTTAACAATAACTTGCAGATGAAACTTTTATATTATTTGGTTCTAAGTATTTTTTATCTTTTATTTTATTATAAAAAAAAAATGCTCCATTCTTTTATGTTTTTCAGATATGAGATTTCGTCGATAAGTAACTCAAAAAAAATCTACTTTTACTCATGTTGACGTTCACGAGGTATCTGAAAANTACTGTAAGCATAAAACAGTAAAAGCGTCAGAAGAAGAAAAAGTGTAAAAAATATGAGCGGTCTTGTTGAGCTATTGAGATCCCCAGGACTAGTGCGTACCAATTTTCATAACCTTATAAAAACATTTCTGTTATGGAGAAACAGTCAACATCTGCTTGTAAATGACGCATTAAACTGGTATACATAATATTATATAGGCATATACACTCTATTACCCCATCAAAGCTATGGTTGTAGAGGTAAAAACGTTGTATATAGGACGAAGCATAGTTATCCGTTTTTTTTAGACCAAGAAAATCTTTCGAAGGACCACTAGTTCTCTTCTGACTTTCCTACAGTGCAAATGCACATTTTTAATCTAACAACTCAAAGTATTTTTAAAACAGTGTTATATTTTAAATTAAAAATTGGTAAAATGAGTGATGATAAAAGGTTACCCTTTTCACTACCAATAAAAAAAGGAAAGTTTTTGTTACTGATTTTGGGATAAAATATGCACGAAGAAAGTTGACTAAAGTAAAACCAGACGAGTACCCACCCATATCTCTCCCATTAAAAAAAAGGTAGTGATTCCGAAAACATTACTGGTGAAATACAGAAAAATAAAATTGAAAGAGTAAAAAGTGAAAGTGATTGTGATTCTATTATTGACAGTGATAGTGACACTATAGCTACTGTAAGTGAAGAAAGAGATAGTCTTTATAATGATGTACATTGCGATAGTAAGAGAAAAACTTCGATTAGTGATAAAGACAGTGATAATGACACTAACATAATAGTTATAGATTCTGATAGCGATAGGAAAACTGTTAGTGATAGAGATAGTGATACGAATGTACTAGTTGTAGATTATAGTAGTGACAGAAACACTTTAATTAGTGATTGAGACAGTGGAAGTGACACTAGTGACAGTAAGAGTGGTAGTCTACTCTCTGTAGTGGATGAACGATAAATTGATAAAACTGTATTAGGTGAAAAATAGCTATAATGAGATATAACCTTGACGATGAGAAAAGCTATATTTCAGTGGGTAAGAAAATTTTCAATGTGAATCAGCACCGCATGAAGAGGAAGAAGAGAAAGACTTTTTAGGATTTAAAGAAAAAACTTTTGAGTGTGATGCGTGTTATTTGAGGAAAAAAATAATCGGTTATAGGAACAAAAAAGTGACACGATCTGATAAGTGTAAAGTATCTAAGAGACTGTATTATAGACAGCACAAGAACGCTACATACAAGTGTCAATTTTATCGTGGGTTGAATGGCTTTATGTGTAATAAGTGTGTGTCTATTATTTTTGAATCATAACTCTAAATGGCTTATGATGTAACATTAGTAACAACTAATAATTAAAAATAATTTAGCATAAATTGTAAGATATATTAGTTTNACCTCTTATTTTCTCAGCTCCAAAAGATTTTTTAAAAATGAAACATCCAGATCGTTTGCAAAGTTCTTACCGAGTTAGATAAAATATATGGAAATACCAAAACACAATATTACTACAAGCAAATAAATAATTTTTTTTTTTTAACTGTCCCCACTACAGATACTGTGTACTACACTACCACTAATCATACATGGCACACACAGACACTGCGTGCAATTGAAGGCGCCAGGCAAACAGAGTAATATATAGCCACGTGTTACATTAATTATGTTTAATTAATTATAATTGATCAATTATAATTTATTTGGGCACTCCTGATAATGCATGTTGTATGCCGTACAATGGAAAATAACCCGTATTGCATGTGGTAAGGTAGATCGCAGGTGTACTTACAAAAGTCATACCATCGGAAAAGCTGTCAGCTAGCTGTCACTACTTAAAGTTTAGAGCAGAAGTCAAGACATGTACAAACGGCTTATTTTTGTAGATTTTGCTGCCACATGCAAGTATAATTAGTTATAACTAAAGTATTAACTAATCAAAAGCTTACAAACCTTATAGTTTACTAACATTACAGCTTATTATTCCAAGTAATATAAAAATCAAAAAAATCCATCAACTAATATGTAATGATCAATGGTTCTTAATGAAGACATGCTTACAGGCATTTGAAACTGATCTACTACATTTCTTGACTAAAATTTAACTGTAAGAATAATTTTTTTTTATTTCCTTTGAAATCAATTAATTCAGTAATATTAATTTTTTATTTCTATTTAAAAAAGAGCCTTTCGAGCAAGTAAGCTCTCAAGCTTCTCAGTGATAACTGTCAGTGAAACAGGTGACTACAGTTTTAGTTTATAAATGTTTATTTTCGTTTTCTTCGAATAACTTACGTACTATACAGGTATTGTTACTACCTCGAGTTTTTGTAAATATCTCTGGAAATCTTTAATATATCTATCTCTCTGAACGAATTAATTATAGTTTTAGTATAGTAAATCAATATAGTCATAGTGTATTAAGTTATTAACTAAGATTATAAATTGAAATAAGTTTTAAGGTTATAATCTTCATTATAATGTAGATACATTCTGTAAAGTCGCATTATATATAGTTCTTAAAGACCTCTGTAACCGAACACTAAGTTATCTTGTTTTTATTTTAACTTAAAAATAGTTTATGTTACATTAATTTTTTAATGTACATTATTATTACAGTCATGGTCAAAATGAAGTACGTGAAATTAAAAGCAGATAAAAAAAAGGCCTTAAACCATCTGTTTCGCATGAATGTAAATTTGATGAAGTAAAAAGACACCAGATTTATGATGAAAAAGGTTTGTTGAAATTAGAATCAGATTCTGTGTGGATGATGATGTGTATCAACATTAATGAAACTGTGAATCCTATTCTACCTCTGCAAGGACGAAATATATTTACGTACATCTCTTAAAACAGGAATGATATTTTAAAAAATTTTAATGGAAATAATAAAATGAGTTGAACCTAAGATAAGTGAATATTATATTGATAATAAACCAGATGTGTTCAAAACTAAACAGGATTATTTGTATCAACCTGTCAATTGAAAATTCAGCATTCTACCATTTCTAATTTTGCTTTTGTCACCAGAATGTATCACTTTTTTAAAAGATTTACCAATAGACACGAATTTTATTTTTGCTAGAATAGGTATTTTTTGCAACAGTTTTGTTACTCCTGACGGCTATGTAAGCAACGAAATATTGTGATATTTATGAGAGGTAGTAGTAGCAAATTAATGTCTTTCCATTTGCCAATTGTCTACAGAATAAGGTTCTTTGTCTCTTCTTACAAGATTTTTTAGTAAATCTTTAGGGAATGGACCATCTATCCCTTGATCAATCACTTAAAATTACACAAATAATCACATTAGTTCTGTTGACATTTTTAATGTTGACACTAATTATGAAGAGTACCTACTTCTGCGTTTTAATTATTTGACAAATAGGAGTGGTGTTGGCTCAGTGGTAAGTGTGCTTGTTACTGATACAATGCTGTTCTAGGGGTCATGGGTTTGATTTCCGGTGAATGCAGATTTATTCAAAAACTGTTTTCATCGGGAAAAGTTCCTATATAACCCCGGCTGTTTCGAGGTGGGTTTCTCCATGGAATTTTCGTTCAGAGTAATTCCATGGTATTTTCCTTGCCACACAGATCTTCAGGGCCAGGTGTATGCAAAATAGTGTTAGGAGGTAGGGGTTAGCGAATCTTATGTGCCAAGCAGGGATCACCGGCCTTANATATATTTGTATATGACTTGTCACAAAACGTATTTATTGATGTTAATTTTTTATCTCCATCCTCTTTAAGCAGCTGTACCTAGCTACTTCATGTAAGACGCTGACGTCTCAGCACGAAAAGCCACTCTAAGGAGCGTGTGTGCAGCCATAATATAACGATATGAGCTTGGTGTACATTTTCATGCATGCGCGTAGTGGTCAAGGGGGGGGGGCACCGATAAGCTCGTGCAATAGTACGGTTGACCCAACACACCATCACAAGTACACATACATCATACAGGGGCCCTTCTCACAAGTGTCCACTCGCCCCCTCCACTTGGAGCGGTGACAGCTCAGAGCCACCCACTTGGAGGGGTGAGCCCCATACCCTCGTGCTACAGCTTCCCCCTGCCACCCTAGGGGGGAGGTGAGCCAGAACCCTCACAGTATGCCTACTACTATTATTATCAGATACTTTATTTTTAGAAATATTTATAAATCACATTAATTCATTTGTAACGTCATTATCAGTACTATTAAAACTATTATTTAAAATCTGTCCGTTATCGATTGGAGTCAAATCACTAAGACCTACACTTTCATTTGATGATGTATTATTGCTAAAAATAAAATCAAAAGAATCTGAACTGTCATCACTCAGTTCATCGGGTTTATTTAGACCCATCCAATTTTCTTCATACGTTAAATAAGTATCGTTACATTGATTAACCTTGTTGTGATTCTCGTAACCTGATGAGCTTACGTGATTTCCATATTGTTTCAAACATTTTTTGTATAAAAACTATTTTCTGTCAATAATTCTTTAACTCGTGCTTTTTCATGTTTAAATAATAAATAGTACTTAAATTGACTTTTGTATTTTGTTATCAGTGATATATTTACTGATATCATACCTAATCCATGGGTACAGTGTGGGTATCACCCGTAAAACGCCTTGCCAGTTAAGCTAACTCTCTCTGCACCAATGGTGCATCGGGTCAACTCACCACTGTGTAGCCTTTCTCCGTGGAAGACTCCATATTTCAGGACATCCGTTCTCCTCGCCGGTTCAGCCAGCGCGCTCTGTCAAAGCATCGGATCCAGGCTGGTTAGTATCCCCAGAGAAGCCCCATGTTTTAGGGACCACTTCTCACTAGTAAGGCCGGTGATCCCTGCTTGGCACATAAGATTCGCTAACCCCTACCTCCTAACACTATTTTGCATAAACCTGGCCCTGAAGATCTGTATGGCAAGGAAAATACCATGGAATTACTCTGAACGAAAATTCCATGAAGAAACCCACCTCGAAACAGCCGGGGTTATATAGGAACTTTTCCCGATGAAAACAGTTTTTGAATAAATCTGCATTCACCGGAAATCAAACCCATGACCCCTATAACAGCATTGTATCAGTAACAAGCACACTTACCACTGAGCCAACACCACTCCTATTTGTCAAATAATTAAAACACAGAAGTAGGTACTCTTCATAATTAGTGTCAACATTAAAAATGTCAACAGAACTAATGTGATTATTTGTGTAATTTTAAGTAATTGATCAAGGGATAGATGGTCCATTCCCTGAAGATTTACTAAAAAATCTTGTAAGAAGAGACAAAGAACCTTATTCTGTTGACAATTGGCAAATGGAAAGACATTAATTTGCTACTACTACCTCTCATAAATATCTTCGAAAAAAAATTCATAAGCGTAAATATTTATAACTATTACTTATTTAAATGTAACTCAGTGTTAAAAAAACTTGACAATGAAGCTAATGTTAGTAAACGAATTATTTTTGAAACGCTCTCTTTAAAGTCAGACAGTAATAACATCAATAAGAAGAAAGACATACTATACTTTAATAAATCATACCTTCTGTTATTACAAAAGCTTAAATGTCCCAAGTAAGGGTAATGCCCTTGGCTGTTTACCTTTATCACGCCAGCTATATGAGCGCTGCGAAGCCTTATCAAGCAACTTAGTCTATTATTTAACCAGTGATAAGTGAGTCGTAACACTTACAAACTCTCGCGTACCTGAGGTAACTGTGGTGTATTGTAAATTGTATTTTATATTGTATCGTTGTGCCTATGTAACTATATGAAAATCTTTTTTAGCCTGATGAGGCTGACACAAATAGTTTGCGAAACGTTACTGTGATAAAATAAGAAATACAAATATTCCAGATATTATTATTATTTCTTGAGCCTTGCCCCCCACGTATTACCGATCACCTTACTTTTTTATTTATTGGAGAGAACTGATATAACTCACATAACTTTATCTAAGGGTTAGCTATTACGTATGAATTTAAATAACGATTATGTTTATTTAGGAGAAGGACTAATACAAAACAAAAATGGCTAGTGTAATAGTTGATGTGAAGAATAAGAATATGACTAGTTATGTAGATGTCTCGTGATTATTTTGAACCAAGAAATAAACTTAAATAATGAACACCCACACATGCCACTTAAATGTTGAAGAACGTGAAATAGTACATAAATTTATTAATTATTATTCAAATATTAACCTATTGTTCCAACAAACAATAAAGTCCCAATTCATCATCATCCGCTAATATGTAGAATAGTTTTGGTAGAAGATATTGCGAAAAACATTGAATTATAGAATTATAGTACTATCGTCTTGATCACATAACTAACCACTTTAGATTGTATCAAAAAAATTAGACAGTCATGTATATCTAAGACAAAGAGTAGTTATTTTTTTCAAGATCCTAATAAAAAAAAAATCGGTGATGCATATCCGTTGCCTGATA
This sequence comes from Copidosoma floridanum, assembly GCF_000648655.2. Next base: position 35,251 of record NW_019379836.1, read on the forward strand.
TAGCTCATATTATGTGTCAATTAGGCAGATTCGAGTATTTTTCAGTACTTGATTAAGTGAGCAGATTTCAGAAATTTTCTCTATAGTCCATAGCTAAGTGTGATAAATTGAATAAGGCATTTACTACAGCACATAGACACTACCAATATTGTCATATGCCAGACGGTTTGAAAAATGCTTCATTTACTTTCCAACGATTAACGGATTCAATAGTAAGACGACTATAAAATGTCAAAATTTTAGTATCTTTAGATGACATGATCATTTATGCCAAGGATTTGATGGATCACGATCGAAACGTTAGGTTACTCTTTGATAGATTAGGATTATATTCTACTCCAGCCAGATAAGATTAAGTTTTTGTGGAAAAAAGTTATTTTTCTTCGACATATTGTTAGTCAAAAAAAAATCAAACCTCCCTTTAAAAAGATACAGGCCGTCAAAGGATGCTCTGTCCTGAAAACAGCAAAAAACATTAAGCAATTTTTAAGGCTAGCAGACTACTATCGTCAATTTATTAAAAACTTTTCAAAGATCCCTAAGCTGCTTTTTCCAGTCTTTTGAAAAAGAAAGAAAAATTGGAATGTGCTGGCATACGAACAAAAATTTCTATAAATTAGAACATTATTAATGCAAAGAACTTTTTCTTCAATTTCCTGACTTTAGTAAAAACATTCAAGTTGACAACAGATGCATCTGACCATGCTATCAGGGTGATATTATGACAAGAAAAGAAGAGATTTTATTATTCTATAGCGATGCCTAGCAGCTCTGTATGGATTACATAATTTTCGTTATTACTTACTAGAGATCGAATTTATTTTTGTAGTTAATCATGAACTTCTAAATTAGATATACTCTAGAAAGGATTTAGGAAAACGCTTAATACGTTGAATATTCAAGCTTACAGATTACGAATATAATTTTTACTATAAGCCCTGAGAACTTGACACAAATGTAAGATAAACGAAAAGAAGAAACACAAGAACCAAAGAAAAAGTTAGCCACACCTAAACCTACTACTTTTAAACCATTGTAAGTCAAATCGTTAAAAAAAAGGAGGGCGAGTAACAAAATCTAAATCTACAATCACAACAGGTTCGAAAGTACTAATAGCTACAATAGCTACCCGGGATCCAGAACGTCCCCTAGGCTCAAAAATGAGTAAAAAACGACCCAAATCAAATTATAGTATCATTGCTCAAAGGACCCAATTAAGTACAGTGCTCCTAACAAAACAATCTATTCAACCATCATGAAATTCAGGCTCTCAAAGAGTCAATTTTTCAGGTACTGAAACAGTTGAAAATTAAGAAAGATCTCCATTACCATCAAATAACAGTGGCACAAATATCAATAACGTAAACAATTAAAATAAATCACAAAATAATTCACTAAAATCAGTTTTGCCATTAAGAGAGATAATAAATGTTAGTGCAACTTCAAGAACAAGCATGTTCTCAGACAACAGCTTAAGCAATACCAGATTATTTTCAGGGAAAGATTTACGTTTACCGGTGTATGATCCAAAAAGGAGTAGATTACGACAAAAAATACTAAAATTGACTTTGTTATTGACATAGAGTCTGGCACGAAAGACACAAGCACACAAGTTGTAGTGACACCTATTTTATCAAGTGAAAGAATAGATAACAACGTATTTCAAGATAAAACCAACTTTAAAGAAAACGAAAATCCTAAAGAAAAGGATAAAGTTACCTACCATAGAGTACAAAACCTGACAAAACGACTTAATCACAAATCCTGCAAAATATATTAAGTATGATAAAAAAAAAATAGCGAAACAGAACAAAAAACATCAGGATTTTCTTTTCTATAACTAGATTTTCTGATAGAGATAAGTCGCACCCAGAAGTTCATGATGTACTAAATGAAACAGATACTTATGATACTGATAATTTTGATGATTCCGTAGATGATGAAATTGCTGAAATGTTGAGACATACTATAGACTTTAAATCCTTGTTTGATGAAGACGTAATTTAAGGTTCCCATACATCAGATAGCAATTTATCAGAAACTCCGTAAATTTAAAAGGGAGGGTTTTGAATCTCTAGTACTCAAACAGAGAAAAATTGTTTAATTAGACGATTTAAAGCACCTGACCTAGAACATATGAAAGAAAAACGTTTAGGAAATTTAAAGAATTATGTTAAGCCTTTAGGAACCTATAAAAAGAGAAAACCAATGAATTAAAGTGTTATACCTGACTTTACGCTGTTGTCGAACTTATATACTTTCCAACTAATTAATCACTATAAAAAATAAGGTGTATGTGAGTCTAAATAATAGCAGTGATGCCAAAGATCAAAGGAATACAAATAAGCCAAAGCTGATTAACAATGTAATGACTACCAGACGTTGTCTTACATAAAAATGACAATATAGCTCATTTTATTAGTGGAGAATGCAAACTTGGCACTTCTTTCTCGTACTTATTAAGAGAGATTGGTGCATTTGACTTCAACTATTCAAAATCAAAGCAACCTAAAATAGGCTAAATTAGTGGAACATCTGCTGAACTAATAAGCCTTAGAAATCTTATGGCAGCTTTTAAATTGCTCATAAAAATAATAATTTGGAAAAATCTTCAAACTTTTCAAATTTCAAGAAGGGGAGACCTTACAGACATATTTAAACCCAGATTCAAAACACAAACAATATTTGATAAGATACCTGTATAAGCAACCATCTGCTATGGCAAAGTAGACTACTCAAAATAAGAAGAAAGAACAGAAATAATTCAGATCCTACATGACAAATCAAATTTACAAGAAATTTATTGGACAGGAATGTAGAATTGTATCCTTAATTATTTCTGTAAGTACATAAAATTTCAAAGAAAGAAAAAAATAGAACAAATAAAGGTAAGAAAATTATTAGTTCTTACGGACACACCAATAAATGCTTATATTTTGACGAAGTATTAACAGAGACTGTTAGAAAATTAATAACAATAGTAAATGGGAATGATCCCTCTTAACAATAAGATGTAATTTGACTTTATTTATTATATTAGTTGCTTTACCTGATTTAAAATCGAGCACTATTAATAATGCGTAGGTACAAAATCTTATTTTGATATTTGGCGCACCCTAAGTTCTCTTATTAGACAGGCATGCAGTATTTATGTCTTATTTAATATATAAATCACTAAGAATTTGTACTACTTCAGCATATTATCTTCAAACCAATGGATCCATGGAAAAGAAGTCATGCTGCAATCATGAAGCGGATTTTATATGAATGTCTTTCAAAACTTCTAATGATTGAGACGATTTAATGAAATGTGCAGCTTTTACTCAAGCGTTTGAGACGATTTATTAAAACGTGCAGCTTTTAACGTTCAAGCCACAACGAATTTTACATCTTATAAGCTTGTATTGAGTAGATTGCCAAGATTACCTTCAAAAATATATAAAGATAAAAGATTAGGAACTTATCCATTATATTAGCGAGATAAAATAAAGTGAATTCATCAAATACAAATTGCAGCAGGAGATAGAAAAATAAAAAAGATAACACAGCTTAAAATAGGTATGACAGAAAATTAAAAATCTTTGATGTAAAGCCCGGAGATTACATAAGGATAGAAAATGATTTCCGTGCATAGAAAATTTGATCGATCTGATAGTACACCATTAAAAGTAAAAGGTTAATTAGATTAAAATAATATGTTGGTAGAGAAACATAGGCCACACTTCTAATTAAATATTAATAATATCTAACATGCTGATATATGTGTTTCGTGGAAGTCACAGTAACAAACAATAATTCAAACGACTTACGAACATATGGCTTAGCAAAATAGCTTGATAGTATAAAAATAAAATAGATATAGTATAAGAAAAATAATAGAGATTTTAAAAGTACGTGCCTATTCAGCCTACTATGTTTACGATGGGACCTTGATGACTTGGTACAGTGCTGACTTTGTACTGTGGGACTCGTTAAGGTATCGAAATAGCACCAGAGCGAGCTACAAAGTTAAAAATGTATGGTTGGTGCGTATTATAACTTTTATCTTTGTAACTAGACTAGTCATAGAATGAAAAGTTAGCGTATTGCCACTTATCAAGTACAGTTAATCATAAAGTAGTATCCTGCCACTCTTTAAGTACACTTAATCATAATCAATGTACTTCCACTCATCAAGTGTAGTTAATCATAAAAAAGGGTCCTGTCATTCTTCAAGTGCAGTTAATCATAATTAGTGTACTGCCATTCATCAAGTGCAGTTAATCATAAAGTAGTGTAATGAATTATTCCGTATTGAACAAAATTTTTGAATTTATTTCTAATGCAAAACACATAAGGGTCAACTCACCACTGTATAGCCTTTCTCNTCAGATACTCTACCAGTATTGTCTATTGAATACGAAAAATAAAGTAAAAAGAAATTAATTTTGTATTCCTTAACAGTTTTGAATATTAAGAAAATTGAGACTTAACAACAATTTGCAGTTTAAGTTTTCATATTATTTGGTTCTTAGTATTTTTTCTCAGTGCCCTATTCAATTACAAAGAAAATAAAAAGTATAAGTGCTTTACTTTTTTGGTTTTAAGGTATTAAGTTTTGTTGGTAAGAAAATCAAAAAAATCTACTTCTACATACGCTGCCGTTCGCAAGGTTTCTTAAAAATAAATATTTTATGAAAAATTGTAGGTTACATCTTCCTTTTGACCTTTTAGATACTCTAACTTTGTTGTCTTCAAAAAGAAATGAAATGTCAAAGAAAATAATTTTATATCTTTCAACAGTTTTGGACGTTTGAAAAATTGAAGTGGAACAATAAGTTGTAAGTTAGGTTCTTATATTATTTGGTTCTAAGTATTTTTTATCTTTTATTTTATTATAAAAAAAAAATGCTCCATTCTTTTATGTTTTTCAGATATGAGATTTCGTCGATAAGTAACTCAAAAAAAATCTACTTTTACTCATGTTGACGTTCACGAGGTATCTGAAAAATAATGAGTTCAGAAAGTTTTGTACATTTGGTTCCTTTTTAAGGCTGTTCAGATACTATACAACTATTATTTATGAAGTAAAGAAGTAAAAAATTAAATGTTAAAAATAATTAATTTTTTATCCCTTAACAGTTTTGGATGCTTAGAAATTTGAGGTGAAACAACAATTTTTAGCTTAGGTTGTTATATTATTTTGTTCTTAGTATTTTTCTTCGAATTTTTTGTTAATTATAAGGGATTTAAGAAAAATAAGTGCTCTATCTTTTTTTGGTTTCTAAGATATAAGGTTTTGTTGATAAGTAAATCAGAAAAGTCTACTCCTACATATGTTGACGTTCACAAAGTATTTGAAAAATGAAAATTTTAGAAAAATTTGAAGGTTAGATCTTTTTTTTAGGCCATTTAGGTACTCTACCTTTATTGTCCATTAAATAAAAAACGGAATGT
>NW_019379836.1:51585-180110 GCF_000648655.2 Copidosoma floridanum
TGTTACGTTCAAGCAAAAAATGCTTGACGAACGCGGGGATCTTAATATCGATTGTTCGGGAATTACTGAGGATCAATAAACTGTTGAGTGGTAGTAGTTTAAATAGCGTTTATTTAATAGCGTATGTATTTACAATAGCGGTTAGCGGAGCTCAGAGCGCAATTGATGTTGGCTCTTTGCTTGTTGAGACGTATCTGGTTTATTACAATAATAGCAGTGAGAATAACTAAAACTAACTATACAAATATACACTGTAGTCGTTATACGAGTCAGAGTAGAAAAAGAGAGATAAGAATACTTTATTTTGCCATGCAAGTTCAGTTATCTGCTTCATTTAATGATGTGAAATAAAAATTTCTTTCACATTATTACGCATCGATTTTTATTATTATATTTCAAAAGAAGTATCATTATAAGGTCCCTACGATCAGCAAACTCAGCATAGATGCAACTAGCAACTAGTGCTGTAGCTAAGAGAAAAATGGCGTCACCGACACACTACGGCTATAAGTAACGACGGTATACGGTAACGTAGACCTACTTATGTGACAACATATCCGTCACGTTGACGTCAGGAGATCATGAATACTACATTTGTGGCAATATGACGCAATTTTTCTCTTAGCTACAGCATGCCATCTATGCTGAGTTTGCGGACCGTATGGACCTCATACCTTCATGAGGGTTAAAAAATTATTCTTTTGCTTAACTTTTCGCCCACAACTTTGCTCGTTTTTTATATTGCTTGTCAAATGAACATGTATATTATTTATTTTTAATTCGGTAGCATATAAAAAAGAGAAGTTTTGAAAAGCATTTTCGACATTCGAGATATCCTGAGAAATTGTCATAATATGCTTACAAAAAAGATGAATTTAAATTTTGCTTCCCAGTGATCGCCCTCACTTCAGTAATTTGACTAGTGTGTGTCATTACTTTTATTTAAAGAATTTAAAAAAACTAGTAAACATAAAATTTGGCTAAATGCTTCCAATACTGTTTTTATAATAATATTAATAATACACTATTGTTTTATAATAGACGAGAATTTCGATTTGTATAATCTATAGTGAAAAATTTTAAAGTAATGGTTGATTATTGTTCCCATTTTTGTGTACTCACCCATTCTATGTTATTAAAACACTTTTATAAAAATAATATTTTTTAACGTTATTTCCTAAACAAAAGTTCAAGTCATATTAACTTTTATTATAAGTGTTGTAAACAAATGGTAAGTATTGTTATTATTGTGAAAAGAAAAAAACAGTATTTCAAGTTGATGCAGTATAGCATTTTAAAATTATTTGTTGATAAAAATGCCTTAGGCATCAAATATACCAATAACATGGACAAGATATAACACCGGCACTGTGAAAGATCCTGAAGTAGACTGAGAAAAGTACTGCAGTAATTTTTTTCGTAAACAACGGATATGTTGGGACACTGTCAATTATCACTGGAAAACTACGATAAAAATTATCTTGAGAAAAGGGAGAAAATATAGTGAATGACAGAAAAATTAAGTACCGTCCAAACATTAAGCCAGTTTAACAGTGAAAATTACTGTAGTTTTCTTCTCCATGTAGCTCTAAGATTGTAAGGTGGTTGTTGCATGGATCTCACATTTGATTGATTTACATACTAATCAAATATAATAGTGAGTTCCGCAGTAAAATTTTTATGCGCTTGGGTGCGTTGTGTTGGTAGTATAGAAACTATTACGTTTTAACACAACCAGCAGGCAGTTATTAGATAGTATATTATGGGAAAAGTAAAGTGTTTGAGCGCTAAAATTTCAGATAGTAAAGAATTTTTCTTATTGATTTACGTAAAAAGTTATTTAAATAATGTATAGCTTCATTTTATTTCTGCTCGTGGAAAATGCCGGTAAATTTGGTACGTAGCGCTCATTTGGTGTCGTGTTTTTTGGAAATTGGAATAAAACTTACTTTTTTTTTTTTACTTATGATAATATGTTACTATTATAAATTATTCTGGCTCCCTTCATTTTCTTATTGTAGCTATTACATCCTGATAGTTCTTCTGTATATATCTTGGACTTTCAAAATATTTAGATGGCAGCATGAACTGATTTCCTACTTCTTTCTTTCTTGTGGAATTTTTTGAAAATATTTGATGCTCTATTAGTGATAGCAACTATCAACCCTTGATAAAATTCAGTTTTAAAAGTTTTCTAATCATATCTCCAATGATAATAACGTATGTATTAAATTACGATACAAGAATTTGTAAAAAGCTGTTGAGTCAATCTTTCCCCATATTATAGTAGACTAAGTTTCTCGCAATCTGATCTGTAAGGTGGTCTGTATCTATAATATTTTAACATAGTAAGTTTTCCATTTTTCGTTAAGTAATTTTAAATATAACCAGTACTCTAGTTAAAATCTTGTAGAGCAACCAATAATGGACTTACCATCCGATTAATAAAATAAGAGAGTTTACTTAGAATGTTTCCTTTGGTTATACACAAAACTCAAAATGTTCTGTGAGTCACGAGTTTGAAACTATAATTGCAACACGTTTTGCTGTTAACATTTTATTTAATGAATGTTTTTATGACCATTTTTTCGTAAAACAGTGGGCAGTCATGGGACTGCCTAAAGAAGTGAAAGAGGAGTAAGAAAAAATTCATTTAAGAACTTAGACAATTAACCTCCGATTATCATTTTTTAATAAATTTGTTTGCAGTTCTCAACATGCAAATTATAAATAATCTAATTGATTTTCTAGCAGGAACCCTAAATACTTACTGTTACGATCAAGCAAAAAATGCTTGACGAACGCGGGGATCTTAATATCGATTGTTCGGGAATTACTGAGGATCAATAAACTGTTGAGTGGTAGTAGTTTCAGTAACATTTATTTAATAGCGTATGTATTTACAATAGCGGTTAGCGGAGCTCAGAGCGCAATTGATGTTGGCTCTTTGCTTGTTGAGACGTATCTGGTTTATTACAATAATAGCGGAGAGAATAACTAAAGTTAAGTATACAAATATACACTGTAGTCGTTATATGAGTCAGAGTAGAAAAAGAGAGATAAGATAAGAAAATATGAGTTCTGAAATTAAAGTATGCATAAATGTAAAGTAAAAGTTATAAAATTGATAAGTGTTACTTTTAGATGATAAAGCAAAGATAAAGCTATTACAATTCCAGGAAATATAACTTTTGCATTTAACGTATTGTGCTAAAGAAAATTAGAAAATGAAAAGAGAATTAAAAGTTCACGATTGGCGTGAACATACTGCCCGCCATTTTATTATGAAAAAATAAAATTATGATGCGTCGATGTTCTGGCGAAATTCGATGATAGAGTTGATGGCAGCTTAGATGGCCCGATCGGCCCAGATAAAATCCAACCAAATGTGGTCTGCTGAGCGATGGGTGCATCGGGACGCTGAGGTTGACAAAAACCTGGTCGTATGATTTGGGCGTACACTGCAATGCCTAGTAGTAGTTCAATTGGTTCACTAAATGGTGAATCCAAACGGTCGGCAAGCTGCAGGACGCGTAGATGAGGCCTTCCGTCGGTAGGCCGATGCACTCGAGGTCGATATGACGTGACCGCCTTGAGCAGAAGCACATCCACATCAAGAGATGAGGGAGCACATCGAGACTTGACGGTGATCCTGCTTCGGCCAAGGGCAGCTGTAGGATGAACACCACCTACTCCATCGATCGATACACAAGCAGGGCTGCGTGGAAGCTGCAGTTAATTGGCCAAGCGTTGCGACAGAAACGAGCACTGTGATCCTTGATCGATCAACACTCGAACACAATGTTCCTGTCCATCCGCCCCCACCAGACTGACCCATGCTATGGGTAGCAATGTTGGCGCAAAAGATGTTGTTTCGAAACGTTGAGAGGCTCGTCGCATCGAATCGGCACAGAAGAATTCGCAGAGACTACAGCTACATGGGTGTTTGTTGAAGCGTCAACGTGTATAGACGTGTGGTGCTTAGCCCCACAAACAAAACAAGTCCTCCCGGAGCGACAGGTTAAAACTTCGTGAGAGCCCAAGCAGTTCTTCCATAACTGCTTCTCAAGCACGACTTCCCTTCTTTGCATTGGATTCCTGGCTTTGAAGGCTTCGCAAGTCCACAGCTGATGACGCAAGGAGCAGAGAGCATACCGGCACCTTCGATCTGTATAATGCCTGGTGCGCATGCATGCCTATTGACCGCTGCCCTTTCCCGTTGCTCGAGGCTACGCTTGACAGCGTCAGGATGCGTCCCTCGAGAAACTCAGTCAGCTGACTGAATGCAGCCGGCTCTCTCGAAGTTCCGAGCGATTTTTCCCAATCGCGACGTGTTACGGCGTCCAGTCTATTTGCAAGGATATAAACTAAGACGTCGTCTGAAATTGTTGGCCGTTTAAGATTTTTAAGGCCTTCGACAAGATTTTTGGCGGTTGAACGGATCCGACGGAGGTCTGCTGCATCCTCACCACTGACACACTTCATCAAGAAGAAGCCTTTTAATAGTGCATCAATTTGCACGTGTGGCACCTCAAATGCATCCTTCAGCGCGTCCGAAGTCCGTTGAAAATTGTCACCCTTGAGAGAGATGCCGTGGACGAGCTCAGCTGCGTCTCCGGCCTGACTCGATTTTAAATAAAACAACTTTTCAACGTTGTTTAACAATGAGCTGGAAGAAACGCCAAAAATAAACAAGTCACGAAACTCTGGCCACAACTTGTAGTCACCCGTGAAGGTCGGCAACTTGATCTCGGGCAGTTTGCGCGAAGATGACGTATATGCTGACGGAGCTTGAGAAGACGATGTGGCAGTCGGAAGTATCGGCGCAGGATAGGTCTCGAGAAGCGACAGCATAGTGGCAAGGGCAGTCAGATAAAATTCCTCGATTTTTGCGTAGACATCGTTTTTGATATAATCCTGCTCGCTTAGATTTTGTTGTATGCTAAGAAGAGTAAGATGATTGTTTTTGTATTCCTTCCAATTCGTATCCAGGCTATTAATACGAACTGTGATAACGGCGTAAGAATAATTTGCTGTGCCCAACTTAGTAAGGTTTGCCAAAGCATTTTTTATAGCCTTTTGAAGATTTTCCTGGCGTGCGAGTAATGCATCAGCCGAACTTGCCATGCCGCCCACCGTGCTAGAACGTTACACGAAATCAAAAGTTTACGGCACTGACTGGCACACAAACACGATGGTCACTGCACTTAGCGTACATTGTGTTAGTTTTTAACAGTCAAATGTCACTCTCGCAATCCCAAACCACGCTCTGCTAGCAAAAAATGCTTGACGAACGCGGGGATCTTCATATCGATTGTTCGGGAATTACTGAGGATCAATAAACTGTTGAGTGGTAGTAGTTTCAGTAACATTTATTTAATAGCGTATGTATTTACAATAGCGGTTAGCGGAGCTCAGAGCGCAATTGATGTTGGCTCTTTGCTTGTTGAGAAGTATCTGGTTTATTACAATAATAGCGGAGAGAATAACTAAAGTTAAGTATACAAATATACACTGTAGTCGTTATATGAGTCAGAGTAGAAAAAGAGAGATAAGATAAGAAAATATAAGTTCTGAAATTAAAGTATGCATAAATGTAAAGTAAAAGTTATAAAATTGATAAGTGTTACTTTTAGATGATAAAGCAAAGATAAAGCTATTACAATTCCAGGAAATATAACTTTTGCATTTAACGTATTGTGCTAAAGAAAATTAGAAAATGAAAAGAGAATTAAAAGTTTACGATTGGCGTGAACACTTACGTAAAAGAAACTGTTATTTCGATTTTTTTTACAAATAATTGAGTTTTCTGAGAAGGCTATTAAATAATTTGTAGAATAATTGTTAATCACTACTAATAAATTTATTTAAGGAAGAAAGTAAGGTAAATTAACTCGCAATTAAATATTGAATTATACCTTTGTAAGTTAAAATAATTTTAGTACAACGTAAGATATTATAAAGTATAATTTAATTAATAACGAAGAGTAACGACGTAAAGACAGTTAATTGCAAATATATATGTGAGTGCGTACATTTACAGTAATACAGCTTGTGACTCACAAGTCACGTATATGCACCACAAATCACCGCGCACGTGTGCAACTGAACGCAGTTGAACTTTCATAGGTAATTGATACTATTGGATATACACTATACCTACTACACTTATATAGTAATACTGTAGTAACATGAACTGTATACAGTTTATAATATACACTTTGCCACATGGCAAAAAGCTATATACCAATATAGTACGTAGTTGCACATAGTTAAAAGTTACCTCAGTAGCCTGGTACCGGAGTAAATGACTCGATAGTTATGTTTGTACACTATTAACCCATACATATGCGGTGTGATTCGAAATTCAAATGCGCACTATGCGTAGGGGCTGCAGTTAGACAAGGAGAGAGTACTTAGGCCATATGCATACCCATACTACCATACCCCGCCGCACTCCGCGACGCCACCAAGCTACTCTTTCCTTCTCTACCGTCGGCCAATACAGAGCAGGCTCACCCTCTTTTCCATCCCCCTCGCTTATACTTCATTCTCTCATGCTCACACACGACTCTCTGCAGGGATCGCTTTGCTTTTAAATGAGAGTGATCTGACGTAAAACCAAGGGTTCTTCCCAATCTAAAATCGTTCAACGCGCCTAAAAAAGTTTTCAGATCAAAAATTATTTTATAATTCGGTAGTGTTGACGATAAGTGTAATTTAGTGTTCAATGTTAATGGTTGAACTTTTTGGCTATTTGATTTTTCTCTATAATCTTCTATATTAATCTACTTTATTTATTTTCTAATGTGGCTACCTTGAATTTTGGTAGGTTTTTGTAAAATGCCTTTTACACACAAGCAATTATATGACATAAGTATCTCCCTATATTATATAGTTGTTGTATTGACGAAAGTGAGTCTCAGCCCATCCCCCCCACTCCCTCCCGCTCACCCTCAGCTCCCCGTCGATTTACGTAGTTATTTGCTTGTTTTAACATCATTTTTAATCAAATTGTATTTGAGTGAGCTCCTCCCCGCTCCTCCTCTCCCCCTCAGCTCCCCCTCGCTCCCCCTCCCCCAAAAAATACTTATTTATAGAATGTTTTACCATCATAAATGTTATAAAATATACGTAATTTAGTACCCAAGTCATACCTCGTTTTAAGGGTTTTTTGAGTCACTGATCATAGGTCTCCTTCTGTCTTTTCACTCCACCTTACTCACTATTTGTCTCTGAAGTACCATTATTTGTTTAACTTAAATGAAATTTTACATTTCAAATCTCTTTCTGGTCCATGTTTACTTTACCCAAACAAAAAATTCTCGATTACCTGAGGACTATTAACAAAAAGACAGAATTAAGGAGGAGGTATAATTAAATAGATAAACACAATTAAGCTTTTTAAACAATAATTCATTCTGTTAGCCTAATGTTGTGACATTTCACGTGTTTTTTAACCCATCTGTTCTTTTAAAACCCTTTCCACATTTTTCACATATTTGTTTTTCATGGTTCTTATGAATTAACACACGTCTGTTTAAATGTGATGATCTTCAAAGTTACATATTTTGAATTACTGAAAAATTTCTTGCTAAACAATATCTTTAGTTTTTGATTTATTCTCGGATTTAATTTGGATAAAAATTTTTTTTTATTCTTACATCTTAATAAAGCAACGTATAATTTTCCGTAAGAGAATAAAGGTTTTTTAATACACAATCCTAAGGAATCAAAACTCTGTTTTTCTGATTTGTTGATAAACATAGAACATGCTAATACAAAAAGAAACTGTTTCCTATAGAAAACAAGAGGTAATGATGATCAGGTGCCAGTATTCAATGTTATTCTAGGAATATAAACTTTTTATTCTTTTTTTTTCCGTTATTATTTCTGCTTATATATTATACTTCAATAATTTTGTTATTTTTAATCTTGTGCCTCTACAGTGACTGTCTGATATACTTACAGTTCTTATTAACACTACTATAGCATTTATTTTTTATTTTAATTAGTGTGGTTGAAGACCTTCTCTGATACTATTTAAAAGTTCTATTGAAAAATTAATGTTTGTGTTATTATATGTTTTATCAACTCCTTTGTAAGTCACGTATTCTGCTGTTGTGAACTAATTATCAGCCTGCATTGATAAATACATTAGTAACGTCGTTATTTCGTCTACCCAATCTGTTAGTGGGGGGTCGGCGTACGGAGCACGCAGGGGGGGCGTGATCCCCTCTAGTGTATATATTTATACTTGTGGGGCTCTTCCCTCTGCGTGCTCCGTGGGCCAACCTTTTATATAAGCTAATTTATAACAATTGCAGTCTATTTCATTAGTTTAAAATAAATCGTGATCAAAAATATTATATTTAAAAATTTTTTAAATCTATATAAGTAAGGAAATACTTATTTATTGTATTATTCACAGTATTTTTATTAGCATTTTATGTGCAGGAAGTTATTGAAATAAATACATTAATAACTTTATTGTCATAGTTTTATTTTTACTCTTTTCTAAACCAAATTTTCAATTTGCAAAGAATTTTTTCACTGTCATTATTAATTAATAATATTAACATTTTTCATATGTTATTTTTATAAAATTACTGATGTGGCATATAATTTTTTATTAAATTTCTTTATATACGCATTTCAGTAAAATTTATTTAAATTTCTTATAAAAATAATCAAAAATATCTTGCTAAATCATACTTTTAATTTTCCAACAGTTTAATGACATGAGTTGTATACAAATGTTTTGAGGTTTTTTGCAGCTCCAGAGGGCATGAGGGGAATTTAATCGAATCGAACGAAATACGAATAATGTATTTAGCAGGTTATCTATTAGTAAAACGTAAAGTTTAAGTGAAGGGAGTCCAGGACGTTTTTTCTAATATTTTCAGTAGTTATCAAAACTGTTTAATGAATAATATTATTTTAACATCAAACAATGAGTACGCTTATTTTTTAAGTAATAAAGTATTTGATCAGATATCTGAAACAACCAGTGTTTATTATAGTATGAGGCTTTTTCACTTCTGACGTCATCATGCAAAACGGCGAGGTCTGGGGGACATAGTTGTACTCACACAATAAGTTTTATCGCGACTGTGAAATTTATTGAGATATTCCAGTTACTTGATTTAATTACAAAAACTTCTCCTTTTCGCGAGCTATCGAATGGATATCAGATATACGGCATTTTTTCTTAATACATAAGTGAAATCGATAAATAAAGTTGTTATGGGCAAAAAGTAAAGCCCTAAAACATTTTTACTGCATGACATAACATCACGTAAATAGCCTAAAACTCAGCTCAACTGAAAAGTGTGGATTGTTTGGTTAAAGTGGAGGTTACACCTATATCTATATATACAGTCTCAACTAACGTCAATCGCATCGGCTGCTCACTGAGACTGTATATATGGGTATAGGAGTAACCCCTACTCTAACCAAACAATCCACACTCTTTAGTTGAGCTGAGTTTTAGACTATTTACGTGATGTTATGTCATGTAGTAAAAATTTTTAATTAATAATCAAATATCAATTGTTGCTATATTGCTAAACAGGTGCGATCAAATGCTTGTAAAGGGTTTAAAAAAAATGTTTTCCGGCTTTACTTTTTTCCCGCGACAACTTTCTTTATCGATTTTACTTATTTATAAAGAAAAAATGCCTTATATCTGATACTCATTCGATAGCTCGCGAAAAGGAGAAATTTTTGTAATCAAATCAGGTAACTGGAATAGCTCAATAAATTTTATAGTCACGATTAAACTTATTGTGTAAATTCAAACTTTGTCCCCCCGCCCTCGCCATTATGCATGATTACATCAGAAGTGAGAATACTTCATCGATATTGCTACTTATGAAGGAGTAGATGAACTTGATAAAAGTATTTTTTTTAACTTTTTTGCAGAAATTTGAAATAGTATTAGAGTAGTTATTTCATTGCATGAGCTAAATTCAAAAGTAGGTACAGTTGTAACATTCATGAGGAATTTCAAAATTACTGATGGCTTACATAATGAAATACGATTAAGAATAAGCAAGTTATTTAAATATAGTATAGAATAAGAAATGATAACTAAAAAAAAATAAGGCATACACTTTTTATTCTTAAAGTAACTTTGTGTCTAGGAAACACGTCTTCTCTACCATTTATTTTATACAGAAAACAATTTTCATTAGATCCGACATTTTCTATAAAAGTAAATAAATTACAGATTAAAAGTGACGATAAGGTTGGTTTATTTAAAAAAAAAACCATTGTTTTCTAATGGTTAGTTGTATGTAGCTCTGTCTTGATAAAATGATTCGAATAACATATTAATTTAAAAGGATTTAAAAATAGTTAGAAAAATTCAGAATTTTGTCTAGGAAGAAAAATCTATAATACAATTCACATACAATATTATTTTTAAATTAATACATTTGTAAAACATTATAATAGTGAAATATTTATGGCAGCTCCGCATTACTATAGATGTATAACTGCGTTTTGTTAACCCATAAATCAGTTACATTTTATTTAAAAAATTAAAAAGTTAAGAAATTTCGCACCATCGATCTATGTTATAGTACAAAAGCAAGGTTCCACAAATTCAAGAGCTTATTCCGTCATAGCAGAACCTCTTAAGGGATGTGGAAACTTGCTTCACAAAACAAAATGTATCAGTAAATTTTCATGTGTTTAAACATTAATGACTTTTTTACAACAAGATACATGGAAGAGTATGTAAAGAAGACGATCAGAAAGCAAAATGAATTTAGTGAAAAACAATTGTAGCAGTGGCGGGAGTCAGGAGGAGCCGGAGAAAGCATTAGAGAGCGTGGAAAAATGGGAGGCGTGGGGAAATCTAACCCCAAAAAATATTGAGTTAAAAATGACGTCCAAACTAGCAAACAACCACATAATTTTTGGGTGGGCTGTGGAAAACCTGTGGGGAAACATTAGGAAAGTGTGGGCATGTAAAGGGGTGGGGAAAACTTCGGGCAAAAAACTAATAACTGAAAATAATACAACTAGCAAATGTACACATACACACATATATATATTCTTTCACAGCAAGCTACACAACCCCCCCCCTATAGCCACGCACATCACCCCTAGAGACCCCTACTACCACCCACCAACCTCTCAAAAAGCAAGATAAAATTTCATCATTTTCTCCCTTATTTTGAAACGTTACGATTTTTGTCCAAACCCCCAACTGCCTCCAACCTCTATTGAACAGCCTGACGGAAACCCTACCAATATTCTCAAACCACGGTATGTAAACATACGTGTCCGCCTCATATATGCACGTATACACGTATGTGTGAATATTTATGTACATATGTATGTAAACATTTCATTTTTAGTCTATTTCCGTAACTATTTTTAAGAGTACTAGCAATTTTACCATCGCGAAATTAAATAAGATCAATTTCATTAAATTTTTTTTTTAATTTTAGAAATAAGAGAAGCTAAGTGAATATAATTTTATAATCACTATTTTCCGATTTTCTCCCAAACCCCACCCCTCCTACAGCTCTGCACACCATTTTTAGAGAAACTGACGGAGACTGACGGACGGACTACACATATATGTTTATAATACACATATACATAAATGAAATGTAAACACATACATGGATGTATATATACGTATATATATATTGACATATCGTACACAAATACATACATTCATACATAAATGTATTTTGATGTTAATAAAGTCACTTTGAGGCTTGACCATCTGTTGAGTAAAACTGGAGGCTTGGTCTGCACACGACGTTGTCATTTCGTTTTTTCAACTTTTCATTTGATTTTTTTCTATAGAACTAAACAGTAAGCCATTGCAAAATTTCGTAAGCACTTTACTGATAAAATAACCGACGACAAAAAAAATCGAAATTCATGTAGCCCATTCTGTTTAAACTGCATTTGTAGCAAACTTTCTATAAGCGTACGTGTTATAATGACAAAATTTAGAAATCTTGAAAACGAAACTGGTAAACGACTTGAAATCGGGCCCAACGTTTGCAACAATATTATAAATGTCTAGTTCAAACTTAAAAAAAATTTCATAGCAGGGAACTATCTGTATGGAACGTCCTTAAAATTAGAATAAAAAAAAAAACATGACTAATACCTTAAACTCTCTACATGAAGTGACATTCGCATTATAGGTTCTTTAACGTAAAATAAATTATGTTTCGGCTTTTGCCTGGGTTTTCTCTAATATTCTGGAAAGTTTTAATTATATAAAAAAATTTTGGAAACAAAAGTTGTTAAGGAGATAATTTTGCATAAGTTGAAGTATTTTGAAACATCCAAAAATTTATTTTTATTGTTAAAATAAGCGAAAAAGGCCAAAAAATCGAAGAATTAAAAATGCGATAAAATACGTGTTAAATGAATTAAAATTTGCCTACAATAAAAAGTGCAATAAATATAAGTGTAGTCAACATTGCATGTCAAGTGTAATAGCAAAATTATGAGATCGCGATCTATTGCAAAATTATTAATTGAAAATTTGAATTCCTGGTACAATTGGCCAACCACAATAAATCAAAATGTTTATTTTTGGATTCGGTAGGTACTTGTGATGTCTTGAATCCTTAAGAAACTAAGATCTTATAATAAATAAGCAAAGAAATAACTTAACATAAGTCAAGTTTTTATTATTACAGTAAGATTTTAGATACAAAAATTTTTAGAAAAACTTTTACTTCTCTAATACATTGATTATACAACAATTATTTTTGTTAAGTGATCATCACTTCTGCAAACAACTACGAATAATGTTAACTCAAAAAGTTATTCTTGTATTATTAGATCAATAAGAAGAAATCGATCTCACGAGTTGAAATAAGTATACTGCTAAATATTATGTACGGTGAATCGAACCTTGTACAGTAACTTTATAACATGCTTATGGCATAACTTGCTAGGTTCTATTATTTAATCTTCTAGTGAACTTATACTTTGATTTTTTACACTTGCAGAAATTGCAACCGATATCTTTGACGTTAACATTTCAGCAGACAACCGCCAGCACCGCTAATAGCGTAGAATATTTCTTACTCATTTATATACTTCCCATAAACATTCTATAAAATTAGAATTTCAATTTCTTAATGTTGTTTACATTTGCCTTCTATTTGAGGTGTCAATATTGTTTTTCTAATTCCACATACATAACTTCCTCCACAACCCTTCCAAATTTAAATAACTGATTCAAATGTACAACTATTGAAAAGTATTTTTTTAAGATCCACGAGTCTTACGTTAACTTTGTAATCTGAAATGTAAATAAAAAAATCGAGTAAGTTAGATAGGGGAAAACGATAAATTTACAATTTTTCGGCATTTTTGCGATTTAGAGCCCAAATTTAATATTATAACTGAATATGCTAAACACAAAAAAGGTTTATTTCGACGAGACCTTTAACTATCATGTTTAATTTGTTATGTCAAGTGCAAAACAAAAAAGTTGGATAGACGAAAACGACTTTTTATTCATTTTACAAGCACTTTTCGGCTCATAGAACGTGTGCATTACATCCTAGGTAAAAATGTTCTACACAAAAAAGTTGTATTTTAAATATATCTACAACTTTGTCTTTCACAACAAACCTAGAAAATATCACGTTAGAAAGTTATAGCCAAAAAACTATTTTTTTTTTCACTGAAAGTACCATCTTAAAACGACTGCCATTTTTTTTCTAGAAGAGGAAACGTTGCGAATTTTAAACCATTACGTAAGACATGAGAGACGAAGATATTTGTAAAATTTTAGCCTAATCCGATAAAAAATGCATGAGTTAATCAAAAAAATTGATTACGCCCATACAAACTTACATACACCCCTGACACTGAAGTCTACGATCGCAATTTTTTTCTACCAAAACTTTTTTTACACAAAAATAATTAGTTTTAAAGGTACTTACACTTTTTGCTCTGGCAAAAATATAAGGCACTCCTGAATATCAGTCGTGCCTAAAAACAAAACTAAAGAGAATTTGATTACGAATCGAATGCAAAAAGAATTTTTGCAAACGAATGTTATTTAAATAAATGCGAGCATTTTTTTGGTCTACATGCATACACATGACTCTCACACTCATCTAAGCCTAGGTACCTCAATCACATAACCAGTAGGAAATTGGTGGCGGATTTAAATATTGAAATTAATGAAGTAAGTAAAGAGAGCAAACGTGTACGCGCATGCCAAGTGTAGCATTAGGCATATTTCTATTGTCGTGTCGTAGTGTGTTACTATGTGCAGTGTCCTCGTATACAATGTATACATGTACGTATTTATGTGAGTGTAACTTGTTCACAGAATTATGGATGCAACCATGAAAGTGTGCACGTATGATGAGTGTATGTGTGTGTACTTTTTACTTTTTACTGTGCAAGTGTGTACATGTTTGCTTACGTACACGCGTACAGAATATTGTAGATAATATTAGTACTATATACACTAGTAAATATTATTATTTCAACAAAGTACATAAACAAATAGTTTTTGCATGTAAGGCAGATCGATGCAGATAGCCAGTGTTGATTAAACGGGTATTTATAAAATGGTATAACCTTTATAACGAATATTTCTACTTTCCCAAGGTGACTTACCGTTGGAGAGGAAATACCGTGATCATTCACTCTCATACGTCTCTACTCAATTATTCGCGCTCTCGACTCTCCCTTCACTGGATTTATCTGAAAAGGGGATTCGCGTCTAGGTCAAATGAACAACATAGAGTGACTTCGACTTTACTTCACGTGTTTATTATAATAACTTAAACACCTCTCTTTAGTCCCAATTACTCTTATGTAATTCCTCGATCGCAACCATGACGCCAGTGGTGTGCTCAGAGAGATACTATGTCCGCTTACGCACACAGACACACGCAGTCTTATACTCTCTTTTTTCCGTGCGACTCTCGGTCGGGACCAGGCCTCCTCAGCGCAACTGACCGTCCAGACACTCGCACACACACACACACACACGCTCGGTTCGACCTCTAGGACAACGACGTGGATCGCTGTCCCAGCCAGTAAAGGTAGTAAACACTTTTCCCAACACACGTCCCACGCCGGCCTTCGATCTGTCCCACACGTGCACCAGTGCTATGTACCTCTCCACCTCACTTTTGCAATCGTACGCGCCCTCTCTTTCTCTCTTCCTTCTTCACATGGTCTCTGTCCCTCCCTCACACGTTTGCCAGACGTGCCAGTCCCCACGTCTCGGTGAAGGCCCGACCGGGGCACACTCGAGCGCTATTCTCTATCTCGATCTCTCGGTTCCCGCTCTCGTACCGATAATTATAATCGATGATTTTCCCGCGTCCCCTCTTAGCCTATGCACTTTACCTTGGCGTAGGCCGTGCTTCCCTTACTGGTAAGTAAGTCTGCCGTTAACATCACGGGTTATAGTCCAGACAGTCAACGCTTCGTAGTCTCTTGACCGCTCTCGTCTGCTACGCAGTGCATCTTCCTTCTCGGGCTTGGCTAGAGTCGACGAAGAGGACGTCTCGTCGACGGGGCGACCGACGCTCAGGGCCAGGTAGAATTGGATTAGTCTTATTTTTTCCGCACTTCCTGCTCTCACTTCCCCGCTCGCTCTCTCAGCACATGGGGTGCCGACGCAATCTCTCTCACACACTCCAGACACGTTCTTCGCCGCACGCCTTGGCCCGTTTTCCCGATCTCCATGTGCACAAAAACAAGGAAAAGATGGCCGATTCGTGTATCAAACGGGAAGAAGGAAGCAACCGAAGAAAAAATGACGCGGATACTCTCGTTTTACTTCGATACTCTGTTCTCGCTCAAAAGTTAAACTCTCACTCCCTCGAGGCACAGCGCCTCACCTTCCGTCCAGGCACCCAGAGCCCTTCATCCTCGGAAACGCGTTGTGGAACACGGCGGATCGCCCGTCTGTTCGCCAGCTGCTCGTCCTGGTTGGTTGAGGCTTTGGGTATTCCCTCTTTCTCTATTTCGCACTTAATATTCGCTCACTCTCTGCTCTCTCTCTCTTCACGTTCTCTTTCCTAAAACTTCACGCTCGGTGGACTCACACCCCCTGCACTCTCATCGTTCACTTCAGTTTTCTCACTCGTCGCTCGGTAGGTCAACTCACTCTCATTTTGATCCACTACTCTGTCCTTAACTTATCCACTGATCTCTCTCACTTGTGTCGCCTCCGCGGCACTTACAAAACTTCCCACACACTCTTCAAACTACCTCGACCCACTGGCAATTCACGCATCATCCTATCTTCTCCTTGGGGAATGGTCGCTGCAACAGAGCACTCAGAAAGTCACATACATGAACCAGTATAATTATTTCGCTTCAGAGCAGGGGCGTCGACTGTGGCGTGGAAAACTAAATTGCGAAGCAAATTTTGCCACATCACACCTTGAAATATTACAAAATACGCCATTTATTAAAACAGAAAAAAAAATAGAGCAAAAATAATCAGTTTTACGGGTTTCTTAAAGGGAATAATAATATTGTGACGCACAAAAATAGAGGCGTGGAGTTATGAAAAAGACATAAATTCAGTTTCTTATGTTTTCGATGTACCTTCATAAATAAATAGGAAAAATCATTGGAAAAGTTATATTACGTTTAGTACAGGATAATAATAATGCAGACATAATTATCCGTAGTCATCCGTGCACATAACTTTCAAATATTAAAAATATACTATATGTTTATAGGGAAGCAAGATATAGAAAAAGTAACAAGTTTTTCAAGTTTTCTAAAGGGGAAAAAAACATCGTGGCACACAAAAAGAAAAGTGTTAAGTTATGTGAAGACATAATCTCAAATTTCAGTGTTTTAAATATTCTTCTATAAAGTCAAGGTAGAAAATCATAGCACATTCGTAAAACTATCACAAATACGTAGGATATATTTCTCGTTTATAACCCAACAATATACTTAAAAATTATGTTTTTCAATTCTCAAGCCTTTTACACATGACAAATGTACACGAATGACTTAAATGTACAACCGTAACCTGCAAAAAAGATAAACATTATACGCATATCTATTTACGAATCTTGTATTTTACAGTATACATGTGATTTGTACATATATGGCCTCTCACCTCTCACATCTCTCGCGCTTCAGGCTCTCACTCGCCAGGTGGCCAAGCCCCTAATAGTTCGCTCCCGTCAAGCGGCGAAATTCCCTTACGATTTATATATAAGCGCGATCGAGTCAGTCTAAACCCACACCTCTTCTGTGTCTAAGGGAGGGAGCACGTCATCAGCCTTACTGATGAGTCCTGGCGTGCTCTTGGCACGAAACACCTTTTTCTCTCTCTTATAGATAACCCCACTCGATCTCTATACATTTATGTGAGAACTTCGTTCTTACCGGGGGATTCTGAGTCCCAGACTCTGGTTTTTTTACCATACAATGTTGACTTAGTTTTAACAGGTTTTGGATTCAGCATATATTCTTAACTAAAGATTCTTCAGTCTTATTGTTTCGTACTTTGATGGAATGTACACCTTGACTAACACTAATGCGTACTTGTCCGGGTTTAAAGCATTTCATAGAGTTAGACTACTCTATAGTTTCACATAACAAACTTATTATAGCTGTAGCACTGCTTCTTTACTTGAAAACGAAAAGAGGTGCCAACGCAGCGTTGACAAATCTCATTCGCGTACGTGATCTTTGTTCCTCGTATACCTTGGGTTTTTTCTTCTAAAAAGGGTAGATTAGCACATGAGTTTTCCCATTCTACAAGGAGTACTATCAATTTAAAACCAGCAAACATCTTCTTTATTACCTTATTCAATTAGTAATACACTAATACACAGTATCTCGTCATATTATACACGATACAACGCTTGATATTGTCACCTGAACTGTGCTGCAGTGACATTGCCTCGCACTATGCGAGACACAATCGTACGTTCACTACGTCCTGTTTGTCCTACACCATGAACGTCTTCTGCTTTTCCTAGTCCTACGATAACATACACACACTTACACTCTGTCCATAATCGAACACTGTTCTACGGATCCTCTCTCTCTCTCTATCTCTCTCTTTCTCTCTCTCTGTCTGTTTACTTTGCCTTACTCACTCTTGCTCTCTATACTCGGATTCTCTTTCTTTCTTTCTTTCTGTCGTTCTTGACTTAACTCTCGTCGTCTTGATCTCTCTCTCTTTTTACTTTTCTATCTATTATTATACACACATGGTGAAATGCGCGGATAATGGCACTCCCTAATATCCACCTCACAGTCTCTCGTACACCTCGCCTCGTCTACCCTTGCACTACCTCTCACTCTCTCACACTGTCTACGCTACTCCTTGAAAACCTCCTCTGTCTCTCTCTCTCTCTAGCCTCACCTCTGCGTCAAACGTTCGTGAGTTCAACCCAGCACGATATAGTCTAGGTTCCTCGAGTATTGCTCTTTCTCTTCACTCTCTGTTACCCTCTTTTTCTTGTGTAAGCTACATCCATTTTTCTCATCTCTCTCTCTCTCTCTCTCTCTCTCTCTCGCATTTGTCCCGTATTCTGAAAGTGTCAAAAACCTTGGGATACTTATCTCCCCCACTTTGAACTGGACAGCACATATTAATGGAGTTGTACAGCGCGTTCACTTTGCCCTTAGGTCCCCCGAATTCTGTAGGCATGCATTGACCCTTCCCGTTCGTAAGCTGTTGGTTGAAAGCCTGGTGTTTCCTCACTTTGATTATGCCTGCGCGATGTATACAGTTCTAGACGCAACAAGGAACTTAAAGCTCCAGAGAGCGCTCAATGCCTGTGTGCACTTTGTTGTTGGTGGGCTTCCTAGAAGAGCGCACGTTACCCCGCATAGGCTCAAACTTTAATGGCTATCGGTAGCCAGAAGGCGTCAACTTTTTATGGGCCTACTTGTTTTCAAAACCATCAAACATCAATGCCCTGACTACCTGTTCTCGCTTTTTTCGCTAACTGAGTATCGTCCGTTAGCCCGAGTGCATACCCATCGAGCTTTGCCCCCCTTGCAAATACCGAACCAGCGCACACAGGCACTCAGAGATTCATTTCATGTACAGGCATCATACCTGCTGAACTCGCTTGCGCCCTTTTCCTTTGATTTGTCGCTCACTGCTTTCAGGACTTTGCTTTTTGATAGGCTGTTGGAGTTTGATATACACGACTGAAAGGTCCGAGTCGTGGAGAAGGGTCTGCCTACTGATCAATAGTTATCATGTTTTTCTCTTCCCTCACCATACATCCTTTCCCGTGGGAAACTTGATATGAATATGTTAATATTTACCCCCCTCTCAAACCTGACTTTGCCTTAGCACTGCTCTTGCCATGTGGGTACCTGTAAGCTGCTTATACGATATCTTGTGAATTCAGTATTACTTTATTTCTTGTTTATTTTTACAGTTTAGTCTATATTACTTGCTAATTTGCCGAACTTGTATTTATACATTTGTTAATTTTCACCTATAGTGACTGCATCATATGTGAAGAGAGCGATATTTTACTGCATCATGCTTTTCGTTAACACTTGTACAATCCTGATAGGCCAGATAGGGTTTTACCCTAAGGTCATAAATAAAAANCACCTCGACTTGTTCTTTTTTTTTTTTTTTTTTTTGGGACCTTACCTTTGTTTAATTTGCCGAACTTGTATTTATACATTTGTTAATTTTCACCTATAGTGACTGCATCATATGTGAAGAGAGCGATATTTTACTGCATCATGCTTTTCGTTAACACTTGTACAATCCTGATAGGCCAGATAGGGTTTTACCCTAAGGTCATAAATAAAAACTTTCAACCTTCAACTTTCTCTCTCGAACTATTCTCTTGCTGCACGAAAACCCGCAAAAATCACCAAAACTCTTACTGCTCGCACTTACGCGTACAGCTTAAGATTAACTCGCGATCTCTTTCTCGTGCAATGACTGCCAACACTGCTACTGCCACGTATCTCACCTCGCAGTCACACTCAACCTAGCAGCTACGGTGTATCCTTGTAGTTGCGTTCGCATTTTCTTGTTTCCCACTGGTGCTGCTGTGTCTCTGCAGCTCAGCTGGTTGTCCGTTGGTATCCTCTTTTCCTCCTCTCAGCGTACGAATAGTTCCCAAAAAGAAACAATTCCGGAAAAGCTTTATATTGATGCTCCCAGTATATACGTTGCATCAACGAGAGTATTTTGGGACGTAGAGGCTATTTTTGCATCGGTGCGATTATAATTACTAACATTAAAAACAATGTCTTTTACGAAGCGAAACGTTGATGAACCGACAGTGAAGTTTTAATAACAATTCAAAGTTTCATTTAAGAAAATCAATTAATAAGTAGCTAACAATCATTTTGTACACACTTAATATTCATTTTTTTTCGGTTATGTTCAAATTAATATTATAGTTTTTTTTTACGTTGATTGAAAATTTTTTAGTGTAAAAAATTTTTTTCCACTCTTTGTTGCCATTAACGTGTTATTAACGATAAAGAATGGATTAAAAAAACTTGTCTATTTTATGGGAAATTTGATTACGAAGAGATTCGTCGTCAAAAAATTTCTCTAAGAGCAATAGAAGCCGAGATATAAGCAAAAAACTAAATATGAAATTTGTATTTGTTCATCAGTTGTTAAATAAATAAATCAAGCCAGCTTTTGATTTGGACAAAACTATTTTTCTCGTATTCCTAAGGAAATTTTTTAGGGAAGTAACCAATTCTTTCTCTACTAAAAAACATATGATTAAACAATTCTTCGGTCCATGGACTAGTAAGTAAAAAGGCTGTGAAGATAGCCGCATGTGAATAAGTGACTATTTTTTATTAGGAAGTAAACAATATATTTATGTGTAAAAAGCTATGTCATCCATACCATAGTGGCAATCGTCTGCGCTATGTCATTAACTTTATTGTTTGATTGTGAATTAAGAGCATGTTTATATGTATTTATTTTTGTATGATATCATACACGTCTCGTTAACTAAAGAACAGTGTAAAATAAGTAGTAATTCAGGAAGTTAAAGATATCTATCTCAAGCGTTTCAAAAAACAAATTTATAGCTGCTCATACTCTCATTATCTTATCTAGTACACTTACACACACAACCTAATACTCTCTCTCACTCTCTTTTGTGTTGTTTATGCTAAACTATTTTTGTAACTTTTGTTAAAACGTAAATTTTCTAGGGATCATGTCAAATTTTTAAAATCAATGTTGTATTAATCGAAAAATCAAAAGATGCCAAGTTGCTTTTGAAGTATAATTTATTAAAGTACTGGCTTAATTCATCTTCCTGCATGGTTTTCAACTAAAAGTGATTCAGTAGTATGACACCATCCTCTTAATGTCTTCTGCGGTAAAATGTACATCAATAATCTTCAGTTTCAAATAGTAAAGAATCTTCTTATTTTCGAAATTCAGCCAAAATTATAAGATTGATTTTATCTGGTTGAATTTTATCATTTAACTACAGAAGTAAATAAAGTCCTCTCTGTAGATATTTAACGCTGTATGTGTAATAATCAAGTATATCTAAGGTCTCTATATTAGTCATAAGATATATCAACATTTTTAGTTTAAAATGAAAGACTTGAGATATTGTGTCATGACTATTAAATGGCTTATGTCCGAAAATAGTACATTCCTAATTTCGTGCTATTCAGGTTTGCATATAAAGGTAATAAATAAATCTCAGGACACATACTAACCTACGTAAGTCATAGTATCCTGAGTACTTTCACGCATGTGTTGGTAAACCAGATAACGGTGATGAAAGTATAACGTGGTAATGAATACTAACTGCTTAAATATTATCATCGTAATTGAGTTGCATCCTTTCGTTGGCAAAATCTTTCGCTCTCAACTTACGACTTTCCTTTCTTTGAGTATAACCCCGGTCAATTGGCGGTGGTAACAATTGGCTAAGAATATTATCTGTACCGAGGAAACTCTAAGATTAGGAACCAACACACAAACAATGTTAGTGTTTATATGTTGGAGGGCGGGGTCGTTGCCCTGTGTAAAAGAGCAAAGTAGCTCAGATCGCGATTATATATAAAAAAAATATTCAAAAATAAATATCATCAAGTTTCATAATTTACTTATTGAATAATCAATCAATTCCTGCACAATATACAGCAATTATTTTTGACTATTACTTTAATGATTTTTATCGTTCCTTGAATATTCCTTTAAGTTAATGTCATTGTCTTTCTAAAAAAATTTATTTCTGCCCTTTTTGGATACAGACAAAATTCTCAGCTTTTCTCCTTTATATATAACAATTTCATAAAATATCTTAACAGCTACGATTCTAGTTTTTATTCTTAAACTCTAAAAAAGGAGACTCGTAATCATTTGTGGAGGGGAAGGTTTATTTAAATAAGTAAACTCAATCATTCTTTTTCTTCAATTTATTCACCTTTATTTTAATAAGGAAATTATGTTTTCAATCGTTAGGTTCTTAACTTACATTTATTTTAATAACTGTCGCAATTTTTTAAATTGCCAACCGAAAAATTTCTATTTTATTTCAAAGGCTGTGAATTATTTCAAGATAAGTTGAATTTCGCGCTTGAATCCAAACCGGATTATATTTTTAACTTTGAATTTTTCCAAAATATATTTTAAAAGATTTTTAAATTTTCCCGCAAAAATTCTCTTTCGCGTTAGAGGTTTCACCGTGAGTAGTACAGTCTCGGAGTGCTAGTCCTGGGCTCTATGCCTTTCCCGAAAGAGTCACGTAGGGTTAGGTCGTTCTTGGGGCCTTGGATACCTAGAGCAACGCTCTAGTAATCTATCCAAGTATTTCACCCAAGAAGCGCCGTCACTATCCCTAGTCTCTTAACTACGTGGTCACTCTCTCTCTCTCTCTCGGCTCGTGCTCGTCGCGGTTAGTACCGGTGCACGGGAGAGTTCTAGGTCTGGGTAGACAGAGGATCTCCGCGTCCCAGGTTCGCTGGAAAAGGACCCTTTTCCATGCGCGTCGGCGCTTTTTATAGCCGACTTTGAGATAATTCGCCGCCGCAATCTACGTTATCTTTCGGCGTACAATCCATTCTCCGTATTCACTGATGATTCCTGCGCATATCTAATCTAGCTTCCTGCGCGCAGTCGACAGCACGGATTATATCCTTCGCGCCGATTCTTTGAATTGTTTATTTGATAAATTTCGTGTACTTTATTAAATGTCAAAAAAAAAATATAATAAGTAAAAGAATATAAATATAAATTAAAGGCGTATATTATTAATTTCTCGGTGATAAAACTGCCCCCTTGCAACTTAACTTGATAATTGCGTATAGAGCTAAATCATTTGGCAACAATTTTAGCCATTCTGTGAGCACAGTATTAAATAGATATTTTTTAAAACAAGGTACGTGGTTTTAGTATTTCTTCTGACCATGAGTCTGTGAGCATTTGACTGCATACAAGATACTGTTTCTATGTGACCGTGATTGTTAACATTCGATTATTAGATTGTTAGGTAGTATTCATTTTTGCCTACCAGAATAATATTTATTGACAAAAAAAGGAATAATATTTATTGGACCTTCATTTTTATCTCCCAATAGATCCGCAACCTTGTTAGATAAATTATTATGACAATTTCTATGTCGATCGATAAATTGTTCATTAAATTTTTAATATTTAGTCAAGCACTTTCAATAACTTTTGTTAATCCTGTATCCAAACAAGAACTACTTTTAGAGCACTAATACCACAGTAATTCAAAAAGTATTTTATTTTATCGCGTTACTTAAAAACTGTGTTGATAATGAATGAAATTTGAAACTAATTCTTTCAAAAGTTTTGGGTTCTGTCCAAGAAGTGGTTAATGGATCTAACTAGTAGCACAGCACATTTAAGGAGCTTTATTCTTCAATTTTTTGTATCAAACAAAAGTAGCAAACAAGATCCGTCGAACCAGTTTTAATATAAATCTATGCAACTAATCTGGCTTGTATTCAAAAGTAGCTTCAATCATTGGAATACACAGTCTATTATTTATAGTGCTTATACTTTGGTTATGAAGTCATCGTGAATGATCAACTAATGATTCACGATGTGTTTTAAAGAAGAACAGGGCAAGTTACTATAAGAGATACTTTCTTCTAGCATGTCTACTAGCAGCTGCCGTTCTTATTTTAGAATTTTAAGTTTTGCAATCATCTAAACTTTTATTAAGTCATCTAGATGCCAAATTAACATACGCAGAAAAAATTAATAAAATGTGAGTATAATGAAAAGATAATATACTTCGTGTAAGCTGATATATAATTATGTTCTTACAAGAAATTCAATTTTTTAAAAACCATTCTTACCACTTCAAAGCAAAAACCAAAGTTTAGTTAACAATAGTAAAAAGGAAACAAATCTTAAATGAAAAAAAAGTATAATTTAGTTTGGGTAGAAAAATAGTCAAGAGTACTGAAACTTTGAGAAATCAGAGAAATCAGTTAGAAAAAAAAAAAATTTAGATTTAGTAATTAAAGAAAAGTTTTCGTTTAATTATCAAAGAAAACGTATTCTACAGATTTTAATTACAAGTGTTGAAAAAATAAATAACTCAAAAAATCAGTTTAAACGTATGGAGAGCTGCAGAACATTGAAAACGTAAAAAAATTTCCAAAACATATAGTAATTGGAAAATTTGTATTGGTCATGACAACGTTTAAGAAAAATTCAAAAATTTTTTTAAAGAATTTTAGAACACATTGAGCAAATGTTGATGAACGTGTACGTATTGATAAACGTTGCATTGGCGTTCCATAATGACTGTAACTTCATAAAATTAATAGCAAAAGTGGCTTATTCAGCAGATTAATAAGCTTTTCATTAGAAATTTATTGTGTAATCACATATTATTAACAATAACGACTTCTCATTTTGTCCCCAAAATTTTACTTAAATAAAATACTGGAGGGTCACGTGCAACTATGGATGCAACCTTATTTCATAAAAAATTTTTTGAATTGTTTTCATTTTAAAGATAAATAAAATAATAAAAATATCTTTTTTTCATCAACATTAAACCAAAAATTTTATTCTCTAATCCATACTCTACTTTTAGTTTCTAAAACAATTTAAAATTCATTCTGTATAACTATTATTTTTAGATTTCCGCATCAAGAAAAAGACATCTACACTTGGCCGTGGAATACAAAGGATTTTTCAAATACATGCTTACATTGCATCACCAAAAATCTGATATTATGATCTACTTATCCCCAGACCAAAATAAATGGTTATGAAGATGAATTTTCCGTATTTAAGGTAATTTTATAAACAAATTCTATTGTTAAATCTTTCCTCTTCCGTTATCATCTCTGTTTCGTTAAATTTTACACTTAAATTTCTTATAAACATTACTATAAACCAATTCATTAGGTTGAGTTGATGACGTAGTGACCCATTATAAATATTATTTAATATCTTAAAATATAAAATTAATGTTATTGTTATCTATCGCAAGTAATCAACAGAAATCAATAAAATTTTTTGAAGTCCTATTAGATTCAAATGAGTCCAATAAACAGATTCATTGGTTTTTATATTAAACTGACACTCGTTAATATTATCATGCGTTTTAATACGGCAATACCTATAAACAAAGGTCGGAAAAAAAAAAAAAATGTATTTGGAATATCCCATAAAAAGAATCCGCGATTTTATGAGATGATTCTAATAAACTTTACATCAATACAACATATACACTTTTAACCGGCAATGCAAATCCAAAACATATCCTACCTTATTGTGTCTGACCAGAATTTATTTTAATTGTGTTAGATAAGATTAACCAAACACTATTCTATAACATTTATGTATGAAACAACACATTGACGAGCAAATGAGTCAAATTACACACGACTACGATTTTATACAATATACCGAGTGCAAAAGCCGACCATGATACTATAAGCTGTTCGTTTTATTAGATTGCGTTTGGCAATGTTAGTAAAACAAAGTGAAGTTTTATTGCTAAAAACTATACATATATTACTTATTCGTTGATATCCGGAAGTTATAATACGATGTGTACTACACATCGATGTTAATTGAATTAATTAATAAGTTATAATACGATGTGTATTACAAGCGGATACTGTTTCTATCATTTCAAATGGGGATTATATCCCTTTATACGTGGCTGTTTTTTCCGTGTATACTTGATTATGATTGTTTATTCTGGTACTACTTCAAATCTTGAATTACAACAGTTTCATATATTAAGCTAAACAAAATTATTTCACTTTTCAGTAATAACAAGTCAAATATAATTAATATTGTTCTGACTGACGGTAATATTAAATTTACTTTACTAGATTTTCCAAAAAAAGCTGGGAAATTTTATTGGCATCTAATTTGCTTAAAAAGAGCGTAATTTATAGTTAACAACAAATTCTACAAAGACCCGAGATGTTACCGAAACAACTCCAAACCTCAGTATAGGCCACTATATTATTCCATTATTTGAGTTTATAACAGCGTCCACACTTGTAAATTATACAAATTATTTTTTTGTTAATCTTATCTCACAGAATTAAAATTAATTGTGGTCAGATATAATAGGGTAGTAGAAGTTTTAAGCTTGCATTGCTTATTACAAACATATACGTTGTATTGTAGTAAAGTTTATGAGAAGCATCCCATAAGATGGTGTATTTTTTATGGGATTTTCCAAATAAAATTTTTTTTCCGACTTTTTTTATAGGTATTGCTGTATAAGAACATCTAAAAATATTGGTTAATGATTGTAAATTTAACGTATAAAACAATAAAACTGCTTCCTGGACTAATTTGCAGTTTGCAGTAAATTAGTAAGGAATCATTCAAACCTATACATAAAACTCCTTAAATTGCAAAAAAATTCTTTATCTATCGTAAGATTAAGATAATATTTTTACAGTCTAAAAGGGACAAATTTCAAGTTTGAATTTTGAATTAGACTTGCTTTTACCACCGGTGTTCAAAATGCCACGAACCTTTCTTCATTATCACGACATGGTAAACCAAATTCGCGCGATGTAACTCAGCGTCATCTATTATTCAACTAACGAATAATGATGAAAGAAATCAGAGTTACTATAAAGTATCTATCTATATCACGAGAGCTTGTGGTATACTCATGGGCCATCC
The DNA here is from genome assembly GCF_000648655.2 of Copidosoma floridanum. The sequence goes on from NW_019379836.1 coordinate 78,719, forward strand.
TGCACTATCACGTGCTTCGCGCTGCTGCTGTTAAGGTGGCTCCAGCGCCTAGTGCCGTATCAAAATGGGGAGACTAAAAATTTATCATTATTATCTTTAAAATATGGTATAAAATTATCGTAGAGACTGTTGTAAGCCATATTCTACATTTTATCTGTTACTTTAGTGAGTTAATATAAAAAAACAAAAAAGTATTATGGTGCCCTAATTGATGAACTGTTACGGTACGCTCCTCAGTTCAAGAGTAGTTATACCTATATATATATGTACTCTGCAGAATGCAGACAGCTGAGAGCTGACTTGCACTCGCAACTGTATACTTAGTCTCCGATTATATAAAGATTTTGTTCGATAACAAGACACTTTTCTTATGTCATCAAAAACTGCGTAATAATATATACAAGATAGTAAATTTTTTACACCTTACGGGTTATTTATATAAGTGCAGCAGTAGGTTGTATATCGCGTAAGCTTGCATTTCCTATCTAACCCGTCTTAAAACTACGATTTTGTAAGCATGATTTCTTACAATTTTAGTCGTCAACCTTAATTTTTTTTTATACGAATAGAAAGATGGGAATTCAAAGAATATAATTCAATTTTATTAACCTCGGTTGGGTTATTTATAATTTTAACATTGAGGCCACTGGAGCCACCTTAAGTGATAGGGAAATCGTTTTTTATCTTCAACTGACGAGTCATTCAACATAAGATAAGTGTCGTATCATGTTAATGGGAATGATTACTTGATTTCTGATATGTGCGTTTTATAACAAAGTGTAGTGCTGATCTATTTTTACTTTAACAAGAGTCACATGTTTATACGCTATTCAAGTAACGACGGGCGTACGCCGCACACACGTTCCAAATAAGTATTTCTGTGTTTTCAAGGATTTTTCTGTGAAATAAATTACTATTTGAGATGTAAGCTCTAATTGTTAAATATATTAGTTAGAAGGTTGTCATATCCTAATAAGATTATTAAATATTTAGTTAGGTATGTACTTGTACAGGAAAAAAGAAGACGGGTGCTGTGAGATCATATCATCGTCGCAAGTTCGTAACTTTGAAAATCCATTCGATAAACTAAAAAAATACAACGTTCAATCCAGTAATGGGACTTGATTCACAGCAATAATAATTTTTTGTGCAGGTGACACAGTGTTTCAATAATACTATCATACTTCCTTTGTTTACTTTTTTTTTCTAAATTTTCGTTAGGTTATACAGTCTTTATACTTATTATTTAATTTTGCTTTTGTTTGCTTTACACGCAATCCATTCTTATAATATGCGAGTGTTTATTTGAGTCATTAAGTATGTATTAACCATTACTTCTTGTCTTATAGAATCAGAGACGGAATTATAAGCCAAAATAACAAATCATAGACCACGAATCCTACCTAAAGAGTTACTGTTGTCAGCTTCAGATGTGTCAGATTTAGAATTGTCAAAAAATAATTTCAGTATCAAATCAAATTTCAAAAATATTACATCTGCTCTTTTGGAAAAGAAGCTAAAAACAAAACAGGTAATTCCATGATTTTTATTCAGCTTTCTTACGGTTGTTTGTCATATGATTTCTAATTGTTAACAGATTCAAAAATGTATTCTTGCAATTATTTTGAAAACATTATATAAAATGCATAGTGTATTTAATAGCAGTAGAGTATAGTATACTATGATGTAAATTTTTGATAGCAGTTTTCAGTCAGTTCTTTGACTTTGTGGGTTCATTGTCTAACACTATTTGCGTTTTCATATCTACCTGTAAAAACAAATAGAATTCATTAAAAAATGTTTCTATCGTTTTCTACTCGAATTTTTTCATTGAAGAAAGTCATGTTAAACTCAATAAAATTAAAAAATGTTTTTTTTGAGTTTTTGTTTATCTGTAAACAGTTTATTTAACTGTGGTGGAATGCACCAAAAGGTCAATGTTATTTGATGGTAATTCTCATTTGATAGATTTTATGTTTTGTACTTTTTGGGTTTCTTCTCAAAACTATTATCCATTTTCTGTCTAAGCCCAAAAAATAACAGAAATCATTAAAAAAAATTTTCATCAATTTCTAATCTTCTCTTTTTTAATTGAAAAGTCACATTAAACTTGATTAAATTGAAAAATGTTTTTTTTTTTTTAGTTTTTATTTAACTGTAAACAGTTCATTTAATTGCGGTGGAGTGCACTAAGATTATTAATGTGATTTGATAGTAACTCCCATTTTGTTGGTTTTTATGTCTTAGACTTTTTGGAATAGAGTTCAAATAACATACTATTTTCCTTTTCCTGTCTAGTTGCAAAAACCAATAGAATCCAATAAAAAATTTTCTATTGTTTTTTACTTGGTTTCTTTCATTAAAAAGTGACATTGAAGCCATCAAAATTTTAAAACATATTTCTCCAGTTTTTTCTTAACTGTATAAATGGTTTATCCACTTGAAATAAATTACGCCAAGCGGTTAATATTTTTTTATGGTATATATCATGTTTTGGTCTTAATGTAATTTTGTACTTTTTGGGTTCATTTTCTAATAGTATATGCGTTTATGTGTAATATCAAAATTCATTAGAATCGATAAAAAAATTTTCTATTGCTTCATATTCGGTTTATTAGTTGAATAGCCCATTATATTCAATATATTAAAAAAATAGTTTTCTGTTTAATTTTTTGTTAAACTGTAAATAATTTACAGGTAGGATGATAAACTATGTAGGGCCCTAGTAAACTGATGCCAAAAGAAAAACAAGTGAGATCCGTCAAAAAAGAAAATATTGAGCTTAAAAAGACGGTACAAGTGTACAAAGATAGTCTAATAAAAAAAGAGGTAGAATTAAAAGAATGGCAAAACGCGAATTCGAACTTGCAAAAAAAAGTATATGAATCATTTATTCTCAGATTAAGCTAAAGTGTGAATGCATGTATTACACGCATGCACACGCAAACACATATACGCACACACACATGCATACAGATATTTTGTAATAAATATACTATATTGTCATGTGTTAGTATTTTAATGTCTTAATATAGTAATTCGTATTATTAGTTATATTCGACATTTCTCTTTTCTTGCAGCAAGTAAAGATATTAATCCGTTTGCAAGTTTCATCGTGAACGAGGCTGAAGTGGAATTCGTTCGGGAAAACGATACGAAAAATATCGCATCAAAATTCATTGATAAATCATATTTTAATGCGTAGTAAGAATTATTTTCATATTTTAATCCTGGCGTGGATTTATTGTGGTAACAATATTCATATTGCAAAAACTATTTACGACAACGCCAAGAATAAAGTAAAGAATCCAAATTATTATGGAAGATTTGTAAAGGAAATTACAGTTAGTATATTTGGTATTGACGGGCTCAAAAATTGCAGTGTCACGGGGAGAGCATGTAATAGAACAAAGGGCCCTAAAAGAACACAAATCGATCAAAACCAGTGCGATACTTGGTGAGTAATATTTAAATATATATAAATTAAAAGTTTTCAAGAATACATTGGTTGTTTAAAATACATTTGCGCTCTAATTCGAATAAATTATTGTCCGCATAAGTTCTGGCGTATTATATAAATTAATTTTTATTTGCAGAAATTTTTAAATACTTCCTTGCAACAGAGTAAGGTTGCAATCCAATAGAAGTGAAGAACGAGCTAAAACACGTCGGTCGCTATATAACTAGTAAAATAGTTGACCTAAGTAGAACTAAAAAACCAAAAAAACCTGTTCCAAATATAGAACAAGAGATAGAGCAAATTGATGGGAGCATCGAGATTCCTGACATTGATAACGAAGAAAAAGATGAAGAAGAGGGCGATAAAAGTGTAGAAACAGATGCAAACGAAACTGAAGACGAGAGCACGAATGAAGATGAAGATAAAAATAAAGATGAAGATGGAGATGAAGATGGAGATTGAGATGAAGAAGAGAGTATGGATTTTAATGACCGTGAAGAGGGGCTGTCAGTTGAATAGCTTAAAAACTATATGTATTGACTGTCAACATATTCGCTATTATACCCGGTACAAATTCCACTACTATCCAATAGCAACGATATTACTATCCATCGGATTTGTTAGATTTATTATATTTCAGTCAAGTATTGTTCAATACTAAGTCACGATTTCTTTCAATTAGTTTATAAGCTTATATTATATTGAGAAATTTAATTCCATATAAAAATCTTTAAAAGTTAGCTTAATACTTACTTAAAACGTGTTCTGCCAAACTAAAAAAAGTAATGGCTTGATTAAGATATGAGACAAAGCTTAATTGGGAAAAAAGCCAACATTAAACGTAAAAGAACATAAAAAGTTATTTGTAAGCTTTTATATTTAAAAGATTTGCAGATTGCAGTATTTACCCAAAAGAAAAGTTGTGTTCTATAGGTATATTATACATACGCATCTGTGACAACAAAGTTATTCTAATTTAATGTGACAATTACATTTTGAGGGTTTCTTAGAATGATTGATTGTATAAAATGCCGATGAGGGAGAAAAGATTTTAGTCGCGAAGTTAAACCTTATGTTTCATCGTGCAGCGATCTCAGTCATTAGAACTTGTGTTATTTGAAGCTTTAAACATACTGTACAAATAGTATTACCAATGTTTAATTGTTGTATATGAATAACAAGAATTTTATACGTTGATTGTAACAGTAAAACGATGAAAAAAAAAAGATTGTATTTTATACATAACTATCGATTGATAAGAAAAAAGTTCAAGAAACCAATTAAGTGAAAATACTATTCTGGTACTTATTGACATTAAAGGCGAAAATGATTTCTAGTGTACGGGACATAATTTATCATAGTATAAGCTTGAAAAAAATATTGCCCATCGATAAAACAATTTTATGTTTTTTAATAGAAAAATCTAATAAATGCAGATTCAAGTTTCGCTGTATTAAGTGTAAAATGTTATACATTTTACGAGTTAAATGTAACACTTACAAATACCAATACTTTTTATTTTAACATACAATCCTTATAAATTCAAATAAAATCTGCATTTACATCGTATCGAATTTAATTGGCAAATTTAATAGATACCAACAAAACAAAAGGTGTGGCTTATGTAAATAATGGTACAAAAATACATATTTTACTATAAAGCTATGTTATGAGTTGTATTAGTAACATCTTATAAATGGTAATGCATGTTTTAATAGACGATCAATAATTTCCCTTTCTTTATTCGGTAGAAGTAGTGGACACTAATAGTAAAATTATGAGTATATATGCCTACCCTCGTGAAATTGAATATAATATTTCACCGTTCCATTTGATAATTCAACTTGACCCAAATAAAAAGTTAGTGAGTTAATGTGGAAAATCTTATAGAAGTAAATGAATCTTTCAATCTACATAATACACACTGTTCGTAATTCGACCTGTAAAAGGACATAAATACGGGCAAAACCAGCTGACGATTACTTTTGTACGAGCCTTATAAATTCATATAATAATTTTTGTGGATGAAATAGTGTTGAAACCAATTCACTTCAAAACAAATTTTTATATACACATATAAAGCACAATAAAATTTTACTTATGTAATATCTTATGTGGCATTTCCTAATATACACGGATAAGTATTCAAAATCTATCAGCAACTGAAATTCTTTATTAGCGCGGTTATATAAATACCAATACAACTACTATGTGGAATTCAATATAGATTCAACATTATTATTGTGCTCTATAAGACAAACCGAGTGCAAAAGCCGACACCATTCCAATAGTTTTTTATTTTTTTATTGGTTTTTATTGATTACTTGCGATAGGGATCTGATCTATAATGACCTCTTATGATGCATCTGTTTTTAGGTATATAATAAGGTCATTTTTTTAATTAGCTTATAATCTTGTTTTATGGAAAATTAGAGTCGTCTTAATAAATTTTTAATATTGCACTGTTAAACAAAAAGTTTTTTTAACAAAAATGTTTAAACGTAGATCTGTAGCCATATGAATTTTAGAAGTGTTACATACTTTTATGTATTTTTAACGAATTTGCAATTGTAATAATAAAAAATTCTCACCAATAGAACACGCATTAACAGTTAATTAAAGAATGTGGGAATAAGTTCAAAAATACAATGACTTTATAGTTTGAGCAATGATACAGCTCTGAATGCTGGTATTTCTAACAAAAAAATTAAATAAACATCACCTTTAAAACTGATGAACAATTTTGCAAAGGAAGTATTAGTATTGCATTAGTTACACTCTGTTGTATCTAATTTTCTTAAGCTTCATCGGTATTCCAAGCTCCTTAATGTAACAGCTCTATAATGCTTGATACACGTGCCCTTGTTTACGAGGCGATTTATGCTTACACCATTAAGCAATGTACTATTAATCCAATTATTTAGTAATCTTCGAGTCTTTCATCACATAACATTGACAAAATGCGTATGTAATTGTTTCTGGCGTTAAAGACTTGAAGGTTGCCAATGCCAAGATATGGGGTTAAATGGTTTGAGTTAAGTAACAATTTATACTTTGTTATTTTTTCGTTGCTGAAAATCTTGCTTCATATCGTATAGGATATCATGTAGACTATCGTACAAGAAGTCCTACACGATATCCTATAAGATTTCATGTAGGATATCTTGTAAGATATCGTGTAGAATATCTTGCACGATATCGCGCAGAAATTTTGTTACGGGCACTTAGTTGCCACGTTTTTATTCTATAAAACGTTAATCAATGGTAATCGCTACTCTCCAAATAACATAAAGTGCTTACTGCCCACTCTGTTAGTTTATAGTACGGGGCGCCTACCGATCACCCAATAAACAGATTAAAATACAATAAACAACGTAGGCATCAAATATTAAGTAACTTTGAGCACTTATCAACCTTTTTGTTACCGTATAAGTCATTCCATAATAACAAGCACCAATCATCAGATAACTTAAGTCACTAACTAGCCTTTAAATTAATGAATGAAAAAATAATAAGTATTAGAACTGCCAATCAACAAGTACCTGACAGTGCTTACTGTCTGCATTATTTATCTATTGTTATATATATAAGCATAGGAGACTTATATCCCAAATGTCTCTATTAGGGTTCTTATTCACTGATTAGGTGAGTAAAGTGAGGAGACAACATCCCGTCCTGTCTTTTCTTTAATAAAGTCTTACGTCTAGTTACACTGTTGGCTATTTGTCAACTGCCTAATTGGGTGCTGTCTTACTTTTTATATAGCTTTTCACTACCATTGTGTTGGAAGCAGTGACGACCCCTGTGGAATTTCACGTAAGTAGAGGTTCCGCGTTTACTATAGAGCTGATACAGAATTGCAATCGTCTAGGAGTATCGAGGATCGATTTATAGTAATGCAGTGCCGATGACCACCTGATATTGCGCGCAATTTTGCGTATGAGGACATTGACGCTTCGAGCTAAAGCTAGCTGACATCCATAACACTACAAAGCAGTAAATTATAATAAGCACGAATCACCAGATGGAAACGTAGTAGCCATTTTATTAATTATTTATCAATGAATAATAACACCAGCGACAATTACCAAGTAATCTGGGGCACTTATCGTCCGCTTTCTTAATCTATAAATAGTTAAATAATAATACCAGCACCACTTACCAGGTAGCACAAAACACTGACTGGCCACTTGATAAATAAATAAAAAAACATCTTATAACCTAAGCTCCAATCACCAGGTAACACGGCATAGTTATTGGCCACTTTATTTAAGTTAATTACCCTATTGTAGATTGTTACGTAGTTAAGTTACGTAATATAGTTACGTAACTAAATTACGTAACAAAATGGAACAAATCGTTACGTAGCTGAATTACGTAGGAAAATTACGTAATTAAATTACATTACTACATTACCATAGTAATAGTACACAATAAAAAAGAGAGTTTCTTACGTAGTACAACCCCAATTTAGGTGTTATCATCCGTATATTAACACCAAAACAGGGGATGTTCAAGTAATTTTGAGGAAGCTTTAAAAAAAAGAAAAAAATATATTTTCTCAAAATCCTAGAAAAAACACTTAAACCACCCTCTTTTGGTGCTATCATACGGATGGTAGCATCTAAATTGGGGTTGTACTACGTGAGAAACTCTCCTTTTTATTGTCTACTATTACTTCGGTAATATAGTAATGTAGTTTAATTACGTAATTTTCTTACGTGATTCAGCTACGTAACGATTTGTTCCATTTCGTCACGTAATTGAGTTACGTAACTATATTACGTAACTTAACTACGTAACAATCTACAATAGGGTAAGTTTTAAATGACGACTCAGGCGTCTTGGATTTATTTATTCGTACTTTTACTTTTTTTTGCATTTCCCCAACAACTCACCGCCCCCAACAGACCACCGCAGCCCACCTCGCAGACCCCTCGCTACCCCTACAAAATTTATCTTAACCCCTACCATCTACCAACGGCCCCCCTCATCCTTTTGGTGGGTCTTAACTGACACTATACTAACACTAACTCAAGAACACATAAACATATGGATACTTATTGTTTTACCTTCAAATTTGTTTCAATTTTTATCTACAATGAGTTATTTTAAATCAAATTTCTGAAACCTAACTTACGTACACATTAAAAAATAAATTAAAACACACTCTAATGTTCATAAATAGGCAGTACTTGCTTATCACATGTACACTAATAACATAGTAAAAGTATTCAGTATACCAAGATTGTGTTAAAAACTCACGCAAGCTTGTACACGGTTAACCTCTGATTGGCCGAGCATCTGCGCGTCGTTCAAACGACAAAAACCTAAAGAGACAGCGGTTCTCATACCCCGAATACATCAAACGCGGAAGCCTAATCTCCGATAACCCAGTGCGTTTACTTGTTCACACTTGTACTTATATATTACATGAACAAAATTCCAAGCACTCTGTGCGATATGCGAGCATACGTGTACTTGACGTGAGCGACACCTATCGATGTGTGAGTCAAATCAAGCCTAGACAGATCGAGCTTCGGAGGTATTCAACTGATCAAGCCAACCACTTGACGTGTGAGCAGCTCTAGTACCGCCGCTGGTCAGTAACGCGTGTATAACGTGGTACATATAATAAACCCTTTGTTATCTTAGCTGTTCTTACTTATTGTGTTCACCTCTCTCTCCTCCTCTCCACGTAAAAATATTACATTGGTGACGAGAAGAGAAAAGAGAAAAAAACCGCGTGGTAAGTGGTGTGTGTTTTTGCAGTGTAGCGAGAATCGGAAGGGATTCATCGCAAAATGTATAAAGGAAAGGCGGTAGAGAAACTACCGAAGCAAGAGTGGTCACAGTTTGTAGAAAATGTGTTGCAAGAAAAAGAGGTAAATAATCAGAAATAAAAGGAGCTGGAAGAAGAGAAGAGGTGATTGGAAGCAGCAGGACAATTAGCAGCGTTGTCTAACAACACACAAGGTGGTGTGACTACCGTATTTCGTGGTACCATTGGTAATTTGACTGGATTCTCCATGAGTGAAAACTGGTCGTTGTGGTTCGAAAGATTCGAACAATATTGTATCACAAATGAAGTGTCGCTATTCCTTACACTCATGGGGAAGGATGCGTACGGGCTTTTGCGTGACTTGTGCGCTCCACAAAAACCCGTGACGTTGACTTTTGAACAATTGTCTAACGTCATGAGAAATCACTTGGAGCCTAGTTCCTCAGTGATTATGGAGAGGTATACGTTTAAGGAATGTAGACAAGCTGTAGAGGAAGACGTCAAATCGTACGTCGCGAATCTAAAAAAACTCTCCGCGTTTTGTAAGTTTGGCAGCGGGCTCGAGATGAGTCTTCGCGATCAGTTCATGTGGGGCATATCAAGCGAGGCAACGAAGAAAAGGCTGCTTGGTGAAAAATACATGACGTACCAGCGGGCAATTGAGATTGCCTTGTCATTGGAAGCGGCTGGGCGTGATACAGCGAGGATGCAAGGAGGAACGTCAACGGCGTTAGATGCCCTTAACTTCGTGCAAGAGAAGAAAAAAGGTGCAGGGAAGAAGAATAAACAAGGGAACAAAGAAGGCGGGAAAATATGCTTCTGCTGTGGTAAGTCGAATCATCAAAAGAGTGAGTGCCGATATACAGACTTTAAGTGTAACACGTGCGGCCAAGTCGGGCATTTGAAAGTAGTGTGCTCTAATAAAGGCGGCTCAAGCTCGAACGTGCAGCCTAGCGCGCAGCAAAGAAGTAAACAATACGATAGTTATGGCTTGGAAAGTGATGTAAGCAAAGCATGCGATAGTTGGCCGCCTCGTTTACAGGTGAGCGTCGGGAATTACCCAATGTTGTTTGAAATTGATACAGGCTCGCATATAACAGCAATTCCAGAGGCTGTGTACCGCGAAAACGCACAATTGCATCGTGTTAAATTATTAAGGACACCGCGAATTTTCAAGACCTACAATGAAAAACGTTTGACGCCAATAGGGGTACTGCAAGTACGTGTTAAACATGCAAATAAAGATTTTAATTTAGAAATTTTTGTGTTACCTGGTTCTATGGATTCATCTATGATGGGGTGAGAATTGTTACGTTCATTGAATTTAACTTGAGTAAATAACACGGGCTTAATGTGTATTAATTCATTGAAAGAGGAAAACAGCTTAATTGGCACACTGACGAGTAAATTCAGTAGCGTGTTTTCTGAAAAAGTCGGGTTATTTACAGGGGAAAGATTCTCGTTACACGTGAAGCCAGGTACAAACCCTGTTTTTTGTAAAGTTCGGGCTGTGTCGTTTGCAGTGCGTGATAAGTTAGAGCAAGAGATAATGCGCTTAAAAATGTATTGTCCCACATTTTTCTGTCAAGCGGAACGAAACCTGTAGCGTTTGCGTCTCTGGCTCTTAATAGTGCCAAAAAAATTACTCTCAATTAGACAAAGAAGTGCTAGCCCTAGTTTGGGGTGTCACAGCTTTTCACCAGTACGTTCATGGTAGGCAGTTTATCCTCGAGACTGACCATATACCGTTAACATATATTTTCGGAAGGAAAAAAAGGATTCCATGAATGGCGGTGAGCAGGGTGCAACGTTGGGCCGTGATTCTATCAAGGTATGACTTTAAAATTCGCCATATCAAAGGAACAGAAAACGGGCCAGTGGATGCATTATCCCGTATGTTAATTGACGATTTTAAATTAGATTCTAATACTATAAAGCGTGAAGATTACAGTTTCTTAAACTTTATATCTGAGGAGTCTAAATTGATTGATGTCGATATTATTCATCAAGAGACATAAAAGGACCAGAATTTGATTAAGGTGCGTAAATTTCTTGTAGAGGGCTGGCCTTTAAATGTTGAAAAAAATCTTGAACCATATAAAAACAGACAGTTAGAATTAACATTGGAGGGCGATTGTATTTTATGGGGTCATCGAATCGTCATTTTAAGTTCGCTGATTGAAAGCGTATTGGGAGAACTGCACAGGGTACACATGGGCATCGTAAAGATGAGCCAAGCAAGATCGTTTGTTTGGTGGCCTGGAGTTGACAAAATGATTGAGAATACGGCAAAGTCGTGCGAACTATGTTTAAGGTATATTGTCAATCCCCCGTGCTCAATTTTGCACACTTGGAAATGGCCAGAGGCACCTAATGTAAGATTACACATCGATTTCTGTGAACCAATTGACGGCTCTATGTACTTAATTACAACGGATGAATTCTCCAAATGGAATGATATTCACGAGATGAGTAATATAACAGCGGCTTCCACGATTAAAGTTTTAAAGTAGTATTTCAGCACTTGGGGGTTACCGGTCGGTATTGTTAGTGATAACGGGCCGACATTCACGTCTGAAGAGTTTCAAAAATTTTTAAAAAAGAATAACATTGAACATTTTAACACGGCCCCTTATCACCCCGCAACGAACAGTGCAGCTGCGAACGCCATAAAGACTTTTAAGGCTAAGTATAAATTGCTAACAAAGAAATTAAATAAACATGACGCGCTTTTAAGATATTTGTTCGTGTACTGTTCAACACCTCATTGTACGACTGGATGCTTGCCTGCTGAATTGCAGTAAGGACGTCATCTTAGAACGAGATTGAGTGCTATTCAGAGTGTGGTGCGTGAAAATGTAAACAAAAATGAAGAAAAACAAAAGTTGTATTTGAAAGGAAATAGAAACGCGAATTTTAAAAAAGGCGATTTTACAATGACTAAGGACTTTAGTAATAATGAGTGGCAAAAGACGCAGATTATGGACAAATTAGGACATGTAACTTTTAATGTTCGTGTGGATAATGATAAAATCTGGAAGAGACACGTCAACCAAATAAGAACGTGTGAGGGAAAAATTCACCAGCATCAGGTTATAATGCATGCAGTGCTGACTGTAAGCGATACAGTTGAAGTTGCGCCAGAAAACGAACAGCACATACATCTTGGTTGTCTGCTCGAAGCTGATTCATCTATCTATCAAAAACTTGCACCTGTAAGCAGTACTGATATTGCGTTATCTACTAGAAATGTACAAAAGACTACACCCAAAGTTGATAAACCAGTTAAAGAATTAAGACGTTCAACTCAGATCAAAAAAACGCCGCAGCTTTGTAATCAAAAGATTTGTTTTGTGTGTCCCATCTCAGATTAGTGTGGGAGGATTGTGCGATATGCGAGCGTGCGTATACCAGACACGAGCGACACCTATCGATGTCTGAGTCAAATCAAGCCTAGACGTATCGAGCACCAGAGGTATTCAACAGATCAAGCCAAGCGCTCGACGTGTGAGCAGCTCTGGTACCGCCGCTGGTCAACAACATGTGTATAACGTGGTACATATAATAAAAGCTCTGTTATCTTAGCTGCTCCTACGTGTTGTGTTCACCTCTCTCTCCTCCCCTCCACGTAAAAACATGACACACTCAATCCCCAATGACCTAGTAAGCTAACTTTTCCTCACGTTCATTTATTCATAAAATAAATAAAATCTAAAGCGGTCAGTCCTCAATGACCCAGTGCGCTTACTTGTCCACACTTTAATACAGGCATAGAATAAACAAAATAACAAGCCATCAATCTCCCATAACAAAGTGCGCTTACTCGTATCCACTTTCTTTAATTCCTAAGATGAACAAAATCCCAAGCGGTCAATCCCCAATGATCCAGTGCGCTTACTTGACCAACCTTTCTTTTCTATATGAAAATACCTAATTCCAAGTGGTCAACCCCAAATGCCCCAGTGCGCTTACTTGTCCGCACGTTCGTGTATTATTAAAATAAGCCAAACCCTAAGCAATCGATCCTAAATGACCAAGTCCGCTTACTTGTCTGCACTTTCGTTAATTTATAAAAAATATCTTAAGCAGTTACTTCCTAATGACCTAGTGCGTTTACTTGACCACGTTTTTGTTTATTTATGAAATCAACAAAATCCTAACTGGATGAATCCCAAATGACTCGTGCGTTTACTTGAGCAAAGTTTTGTTCATTCAAGAAATAAACTAAATTTCAAGTGGTTAGTCATCAATGATCCAGAGTGCTTTTTTAACCACACTTTTGTTAATTTATAAAATAAAAAAAAGACTCTAGCAGTTAATTTTCAGTTATCGACTGCGCTTACTTGTTCGCTACTGCCTCCTTTCGTTTATTCAAGAAATAAACAAAGTTTCAAGTGCCAATTCTAAATAACTCAGTGCGCTTACTTGTCCGCACTTTTCTTAATTCATAAAATAAACCAAATTCTAAGCAGTTAATCCTTAATGACAAGGTGTGCTTATTTTACTGCAATTTTATTTATTCATAAAAGAGCAAAAATCCCAAACATGAAATCCCTAATTGCAAAGTGTTCTTACTTGTCCGCATATTTGTTTACTCATAAAAAAAAAAAAATCCTGAACGGTCAATCCCTACTGACTCAGATCGCTCACTTGTCCGCGCATTCGTTTCTTTATCAAATAATATCCCAAGCAGTAACTTATTAATGACACATTTCGCCTACTTAACCGAACTTTTGTTCGTCTATAAAATAAATAAAATTCCGAGTGTTCAATCTCAAATGAACTAGTGCGCTTACTTGACCACATTTTTGTTTATTTATAAAATAAACAAAATTTTACACAGTCAATCTGCAATGCCCCAGTATACTTACTTCATTACACTTTTGTTTATTCATTCAATAAACAGTGACACAGTGCGCTTACTAGCCAGCACTTTTATTTACTCGTAAAATAAACACAATCCCAAGCGGTCAATCCCCAATGATACAGTGCACTTACCAAACCACCCTATTTTTCTTAATGAAGTAAACTAAATCCCAAGTGGTCAATCCCTAATGACCCAATGAACTTACTTGTTCACACTTTCATAAATTTATAAAATCAACATAGTCCTAAGCGTTTTATCCCAAATGACTCAATGCGCTTAGTTGACGGAACTTGTGTTTATTTAGAAATTAAACGAAATCCCAGCGGTCAGTACCCAACGACCCATATTGCTTACTTTACAACTATTTTATTAATTTATAAGATAAACAAAATTTTGTACAGTAAATCCATAATGCCTAGGTGTGCTTACGTTACTGCAATTTAGTTTATTTATTGAGAAAACATTATCTTATGCAATCATATCCCAATGATCTAGCGTGCTTACTTGACTACGCTTTCGTTTATTTATAAAACAACGAAAATTCAAAGCATTTAGTCCCTAATTACCTAGTGTGCTTACGTGTCTACACATTTAACTACTTATAAAAGAAATCAATTCCTAAACGGTCAATCTCTAATGATCCACTGCGCTTTTTTGTCTGCACATTCGAGTATTGCAATCATATCCCGATGACCTAGTGTGCTTACTTGACTGCACTTTCGTTTATTTATAAAATGACAAAAATTCCAAGCGTTTAGTCCCTAATTACCTAGTGTGCTTACGTGTCTACACATTTAACTACTTATAAAAGAAACCAATTCCTAAACGGTCAATCTTTAATGATCCACTGTGCTTTTTTGTCTGCACATTCGAGTATTCATAAAATAATATCTCGAGCAGTCACTCCTAAATGAACCAGTGCAATTACTTGATCGAACTTTGGCTTATTTATAAAATAAACAAAATGCTTAGTGGGCAATCCCAAATGACCACATTCGCTTGACTGCTCTTTCATTTATTTGTAAAATAAACAAAATCCTAAGCAGTCAATCAGTAAAGTCTCAGTGCTTTTACTTCCCTACTTTTTCGTTTATTCATAAAATGAATGGAATTTAGAGCAATTAATCCCCAATGACCCAGTAAGCTTTAGTTGACCACGCTTTTGTCAATTTATAAAATAAGAAAAATCCCAAGCTGTCATTTCTTTGTGACCCAGTGCACTTACTCTACTGTACCTTTGATGATTCATAAAATAAACAAAATTCTAAGCCTTTAAGATTTTTATATCTCAATGACCTAGTGCGCTTGAAGACGCTTTTGTTTATTTATAAAATAACAAAAATTTCAAGCGGTTAATCCCTAACTATCTAGTGTACTTACTTGTCCACACATTTGATTACTGATAAAAAAAACAAGTAAAATAAACGGTCAATTCCGAATGACTCAGTGCGCTCACATGTCCGGACATTTGTTTATTAGAAAAACAATATCTCAAGCGGTCACTTCTTGATGTAACACATCGCGTTTGCTTGTCCACACTTTTATTTGTTTATGAAATAAAATCTTAGGCGGTAATTTTTTAATGACTACGTGCACTTACTTGACTGAACTCTTGTTTATGCATATAATAACCAAAACTCTAAGCGTTCAATCCAAAGTGTCTCAGTGCGCTAGCTTGACCGCTTTTGAGTTTATTAATGATATAAAGAAAACCCCAAGTGATCAATTCCTGATGACTGAGTGTGCTTACTTATTTGCACTTTCATTAATTAATTAAATAAACAAAATCCTAAGCTCTCAATCCTAAATGACTCAGTGAGCTTATTGAAGCTATTTTTTGTTTCCTCAAGAAATAAAAAAAGTTTCAAGCGGTAAGTCACCAATGATCCTGAGTGCTTGTTTGACGCAATGAAATAAACACAGTCTCAAGCAGTTGATTCTTAGTTATCGACTGAGCAAATGACCAAAAGCGCTTATTGGTTTGTCCTTTCGGTTATTAAAAAAATAAACAAAGTTTGAAGAGCCAATTTTAAATGATTCAGTGTGCTTACTTAACGGCTTTTTCGATTATTTATCAAATAAACAAAATCCTAACTAGTTTAATCCCAATAACCCAGTGCACTTACTTGCCAGCACTTTCATTTATTCCTGAAGAAAATCTCATCCTAAGCTGTCAATCCGCAATGACCCAGTGTGCTTACTTGACGGCAGTTCCGTTATTTTATAGAATTAAAGAAATCAAAGAAGTCAATCCTCAATAACCCAATGTGCCTATATGTCCAAACTTCCGTTAATTTATGAAACAAACAAAATCCTAAGTGGTCCATTCAAAATAACTCAGAGCGCATACTTGACCGAACTTTCGTTATTTTATAGAACAAAATAAATCTTAAGCAGTCAATCTCCAATGACCTGGTGACCTTACATGACCATGATTTTTTAAATTTATTATCTAGACAGAACTTCCACTGGACAATCCCCAATGGCACAGTGTGCTAACTTTATCCCTCTTTCATTTCTGTATAAAATAAACTAAATCTTAAGTGGTCAACCCTCAAGGACCCAGAGCGCTTACATGTTTGCACTTTTATTAATTTACGTAATAAACCAAATCCTAAGCAGTCAATCCCAAATGACTCAGTGCGTTAACTTGACCTAATTATATTTTGTCACGCTGCCTTCATACCTGAAAATAAAAAGGGGGGGGGGGGGGTACGTAGGAAGTGGACACCTCATCTCGTGCATCCTCCTGGTCCCTCATCCTCCTGGATTCTGCTCCTGAAAAGGGGAGTTTGCACGGGAATTTTTCTCTTGTTCTACCGAAAGAAATAAATATGAGAAATGCTATCACGTCAAGTTTAAGGAAATTGTTTATTACAGCTCTCCACACTGCTCTACAAATAAACTCCTTGACAGCGCTTCGGTGGTTCCGCCTTGCTACGCAAACTGCAAGCACGCGTTTGGGGTCCTTGAACCAAGAAGGGCCACTGCCTTGACGCGCTTCTGGCAACGCCACGCGCACCTACACTTGCACGTCCTCTCGTCGTCCCTCGACTTCGTCCCTTCGCGGCCCTGTTGTACACGCAATCTCACTTCTCTCTCTCTTTCTGTCTCCCGGTAACCTTACTCTTGTCCCTTTGTCCTAGGTCTCTCTCTTTTTCTATCTCGTTCCCTCTCGACGATACCCCTCTGCCCTATGTACCCAGAACGGAAACGCGCGATACTATTAATTCGGCACTCCCGAGCATGCAACCACGACTTCTTGTGACCAGGCCCTGTCTATATCTTACACTCGCACTCTCTCTCTCTCTCTCTCTTTCTCTATCGTCCGTCTACTCCTGGACCTCGTCCAGGAGGCCTACTGGCGCTCACGAGCCCTAGTACGACGCACGAAAAACTGAGAGAGAAGAAACACGCTACCTATCGGCTCTCTGACTCGTGACAAGGGCGTATGGCGTTCTGCTGGGCCTCGAGCTGCTGGTGAGTCCATGGGGCTGATGGATGCGGTCTTACTCTCTCTCTCTCTCTTCCTCGTTCTGCAATCGCTCTCTCTCTCTCTCTCTCGTCCTGGATCTCCTCGCAGTAATGGTCTCCGACGACGGGGACACAGCAGCTCTCTCTTCTCTTCCTCTCGTTCTGGAACAGCTTTCTCTCGCTCTCTCTCGAATCGCAAAACCTCTGGCTTCTCTATGCGCGCACGACGATGGCTTTTGACTCGAGACTGCGTCAGCCCGTCCCGCTGCAACCGCAGCGCGCACATTTCAGCGGTTTTTTCTCTCTCTCTCTCTCTCTCTCTCTCTCATACCCGAGGGCCGCCGCCACGGCCCGAACAGTGCTGCGCGCACTCACTCTTATTTCTTCCCCGCTGTTGCTGCTGTGCCCCGCGACGCGTCGTCCTCTTCTCCTTTTTCCAGGAGCCAAAACAAAAAAAACAATTCCGGGAAGGTAAACCTTCGCCAGCGTGACGTCAAACGCGTTGCGTCAGCGAAAGCAGCATGAGCCGGGAGGCCAGATTTACCTCGTTACAGTTTATTTAAAAAATAAATAAAATTCCAAGAAACCAATTTTGAATGATCCAGTGCACTTACTTGTCAACACTTCCATTTATTTAGAAAGTAAACACAATCCCAAGCGGTCAATTCTCAGTGACCAGGTGCGCTTACTTGACCGATTATTTTCCAATGACTAAGTCCACTTACTTGACTGTGCTTTCGTTATCTCATAAAGGAAGAAAACCCCAAGCGGTCAATCTTTATCAACCTGGTACACTTACTTGATCAAAATTTTGATTATTTAAGAAATAAACAAAATCCCAAGCAGTCAATCCTCAATAACCCAGTGCGCTTCCTTGTTTACACTTATACTTATTCATAAAATAAACAAAATTTTAAGCAGTCAATTCTTAATGACCAGGAGCGCTTACCATTCTACAATTTCGTTAATTAAAAAAAAACACATTCCCGTGCGAACTATTCCTAATGACCTTGTGCCCTAACTTGGCGCACTTCCGTTTATTCATTAAATAAACAAAATTTCAAGCAATCACTCCCCAATAACCCAGTGCGCTTACTTGACTGAACTTGTGTTTATTCAGAAAATAAACGAAATTCCAAGCAGTCAATTCCAAACGATCCAAAGCGCTTACTTCTTGGCTATTATGTTTATTTAAAAAAAAAAAAAATCCTAGGTGGTCGATATCCAATGACCAGAAGCACTTACTTGTTAGCACTTTTATTTATTCATAAAGTAAACACATTCTCAAGCGGTCAATTCTCAGCGACCAGGTGCACTTACTTGACCACACTTTAGTTTAGTCGTTTAATAAACTTTCACTTGATTACTGTTGAAGAGTGAAGTGTAATGAAAATATATTGTGAAAAGACACTGAATAAAGTAGTATGAGAATGAGTGTATATGAAATCGCGGACCTTTATAAATCGAGAGTGGATGAATGAATGATCCCGAAAATTTTTTATCAAGAGTGATATGTACTCCGACTCCTGTAGCTCTTCCACTGCTTACCAAATTCATTACAAACTCTTTAAAACGGGGGGGTTTGTTACCATTTAGGGTATCATTTTATTAATTATAAATTATCAAAGAATAACTACTTCTCATTAAATTCAATCGTTTTACATAAATTTGATTTTTAAATGTCGCGCGCAGCTCCGATCTCAAGACCTTGCGCCTGATAGTAACACCTACCACCCGCTAGGTGGCAATTACTAGTTTATACCAAAGATCGCAAGAAAATAGATAGTTTCTAGTATATAAGAAGGGCCACGTGACGTCTTGCACGGATCCTTCCGGATCACACGGTCTAAGCCAAAGTTAGGTTCTCGCTCACTTGACGAGACCTAGGCTACGGCAGTGGCTAGAGTACCAATTAATTTGAATAAAATACCTATATTTAATACCATGTTAAATCTAGTGTTTTGACTCTTATTCTACCAACTCTCGCCGTCCTTGTCTACATTACGGGGTATTGTTGTCCACCTACTGTGAGAATCTGACCAAATATACTGGCAACTGGCATTCCTTGACTGCTATTGGTTACTACCCTACCGCCCCCAAGTGGCAACAGCTCCAGTGGTGAAAAAGGATTCCAACGACAGTGCCCTACATCTCCAAGTCTACAGCCACAAGCTTAGGGTGCTTACTACTGCTTGATCCAGCGGTGGCATCGGAATCCAGCAGACGCACTGCCTCACTATGCCTAAAGTCTCCATCCAGGGTTCTCTCCATGGATTCATCTCTACGGCTAACTTGACTCCCTGGGAGAGGATTCTCGTCCACCCTGACTGTCTTTCGTTGTTCTAAGCCGCCCACCACAATAGGCCGCATTTAACAATTTGGCACTTGACGTTGGGCAATGGGCACCACCTTTCCACGTATAGAGTATCTAGCACATGTGCTTATTGCTGCTCGATCTCAACCACTGATCGATACCCTCGAAGATGACTCCAGCCACCCTCTACTCTCCCGCTCTGTTCAAAGCCGCCTACCCGCCGAAGGCCGCTTATAATAATTTGGCTAACTGTTACTTGACCGCCCTTCCGTTTCTTTATGAAATAAACTGGATCTTAAGTAATTAATCTTTTATGACCCACTGCGCTTACTTGTCTGCATTTTCATTAATTTATGAAATAAAAAAAATCCTAAGCAGTCTATCTTGAATGACATGATGCGCTTACTTGACTGAACTTCTATTTATTAAGAAAATAAACAAAATTCTACGCAGTTAATTTACAATGATCAATTGCTCTTACTTGACCGCATTTTGGCTTGGTCATAAAAAAAGATTATCCCAAGCGGTCAATGCCCAATGACCTAGTGCACTTACTAGATCGCCCTTCCGTTGCTATATAAAACAAACTTGATCTCAAGTGATTAATCTCAAAGGACCTAGTGCGCTTACTTGTCCACACTTTCAGTAATTCATAAAATAAAGAAAATCCCAAGCGGCCCAAATGACTTGGTGCGCTTACTTGACCGAACTTTCACTTATTTAGAAAATAAACAAATTTTCAAGCGATCGATCTCTTACAACTCAGATTTCTTCCTGGACCATTCTTTCTTTTTTTTTTAAAAAACAGAGAAGTTTTCAAACAGTGAATCCACAATGACCTATAGCGCTTACTTGTCCGCACTTTCGTTTATTCATAGAATAAGAAAAAGCCTAAGCAATCATTCCTCTATTACCTAGTGCGCTTACTTCGCCGTATCTTTTTTTATTTACGAAATAAACAAAATCGTAAGCGGTCATTCCTTCGTGACGTAGTGCGCTTGTATTACCTCATTTTTGTTTAATAATAATATGAACAAAATCCCAAGCAGTTAATCTCAAATAACTTAGTGGGCTTACTTAGCCGAACTTTCATTAATTCATAAAATAAATAAAATCTTAAGCGGTCCATCTCAAACGACTCATTGCAATCATCGATTAATTACTGATGACATAGTGCGCTAACATGACCGAGTATTTGTTTATTCATAAAATATCAAAAATCCCAAGCGGTCAATCGTCTATTACCTAGTGTGCTTATTTGTTCACCCATTTGATTTCTGCTAAAAAAAAACCAAATCTCAAGTAGTTCATCCTTAGTAATATTCATTGCGCTTACTTGACCGTATTTTCAATAATTTATAAAACCAAATTTTAAGTGGTCACTTTCCAATGACTAAGTGCGCTTATTGGTCCGCCCTTTCGTTTACTTGAAATTAAAAAAGTTTCAAGAACCCATTCCAAATAACCTAGTGCGCTAAATTAACTACACTTTTTTTTATTTATAGAACAAACAAACTTTCAACCAGTTGAATCCCAATCACTAAGGCCGCTTACTTCTCATCACTTTCGCTTCTTTAAAAAATAAACAAATATTTAAAACAGTAAATCCACAACGAGCCAGTGTGCTTACTTGGCCGCATTTTCGTTTATTCATAAAATAAACTAAGTCCCAAGCAATCAATACCAAAAAACTAAGTGCACTAACTTATCCTCACTATCGTTTATTAATTAAGTACATACAATCCTTAGCCGTTAATCTTCAATGACGAGGTACGCATACTTGACTGCACTTTCGTTTTGAATAAAAACAATTCAAAGCGGCCAATCTCCAATGACCCAGAGTCCCTTTTGACGGCACTTTTGTTTATTTATGAAATAAACTAAATTCCGAGCAGTTAATTCTAAATAATCCATAGCGCTTACTTGTCCGTGTTTCGCAAATGTAAAAAATAACAAATTGAGTGGTTACTCCCCAATGACCTAGTGCACTTACTGGTCCACCTTTTCGTTTATTCAAAAATCAAACTAAGTTTAAAGCGCAAACTTAAAATAACCCAGTGCGCGAATTTGACCCAACTTTTGTTTATTTATTTAATAAACAAAACTCCCAGCAGTTAATTCCTAATGACCCAGTGCGCTTGCTTAACTGATCTTTTGTTTATTCATAAAATAAACAATAATCTAAGTCACCAATCTCCAATGACCAGATCTGCTTACTTGACTGCACTTTCGTTTATTCATATAAGAAACAAAATTTCAAGTGGTCCAACCCAAATAAGTTAGTGCACTTACTAGACCTATTTTTTGTTTTTTCATTTAATGAACATAATTCCCAGCGGTCAATTCCCAATATCTCAGTACGTTTACTTAACCTTCCTTTCGATTATATACCACAAAAACCAAATCCCAAGTGGTCAACCCCCAAGGACTCAGAGCGCTTACTTGTACAAACTTTCATTAATTCATAAAATAAACATTATTCTTAGCGGGCAATCTTAGGCAATCTTAAGGAAGTTTGGGAGAAAAGTTCAAAATGGAGAAACGTGCCAAAAAAATGTATGTTATGTTTGAGCATTTTAGGAGTGCACATGAATTTTTCCAGATTTTTTACCAGAAAAAATTTTCGAGAAAAAAATTATGAAATATTGACAGTTTAACACGGTCTCTTATGAGAGAGCAAGGTTACGTTGGCCTTTTAATTGAATTTGAGGTATAGTCTAAATGTGTCGAAATAATAAAAACCTTTTCATAGATAACTTGGTATAAAAGGACGATGCTCGCGCGCGACAAAAAAAAATCAAGCCTTGCCAGGAATTTTTCAAAAGTATAAGCAGTTATAATCATACAGTTTTAAGTTTGTAGAGTGCAAGAGGTGCTGCGCGGTAAAGGGGGTCCAGATGCACGGGCAGGGGGGACTCCCCGTTCCTCGCCTCTCTGAATGATACTCCCAAACCTCCTTAAATGATTAAGTGAGCTTACTTGTCCGAGCTTTTGTTTATTCATAAAATAAACAAAATTTCGAGTGATAAATCTATAATGATTCAGTGCCCTTACTCAACTACACTTCCGTTTATTCATGAGATAAACAAAACCATAAGCGGTTAATTCTCAATGCTCCAGTGCAGTAACTCAACCGCGCTTTTACTATTTATAAAATTAAAAAATTTTTAAGTAGTCAATCTCTAATGACCCAATGCGCTTAGAAGTCTGAACTTTTTTAACTGTATAGATTTAAAATAACAAGTGGTTATGTCTGAAAGACCTATAGTACTTTCTTGATCGTACTTTCGTTTATTTATAAAATAGATAAAATTCTAAGCAGTTAGCTTTAAATAACCGATTTTGCTTACGTGAATAAACTTTTGTTGATTTATAAAATCTCAATCTGTTAATCCCTAATAACCTTAAGAGATCACTTCGGCGCACTCTTGTTTAGATATCAAATAATATCTCAAGCAGTCATTCTGACTCAGTGCACTTACTTGACCAAACTTTCATTTATTTATGAAATAATAAAAATCCTAAGCGGTTATCACCCAATAACTGATTGCACTTACTTGATCGCATTTTCGATCATTAATGAAATGAAATCTTAAGCGGATAATTCCCAATAACCAAATGCGCTTACTTGACCACTCACCTGTTTGTCCACAAAATAAATTGAATCCTCAGCGGTCAATTTCTAATAACCCAGTGCCCCAACCTGCTAACACTTTAGTTTTTTTTTTATAAAATAAATAAGATCCCAAGCAGTCCATTCCCAATTAACAGAAGCACTTTTTTGATTACAACTTCGTTTATCCAGATATAAACAAAATCCCAAGGGATTAATCCCTAATGACCCAGTGCGCTAACTTGTCCAAACTTTTATTAATTCATAAAATAAACGTAATTCTGAGCGGGCAATCTCAAATTATTCAGTGCGCTTACTTAACTGCACTCTTGTTTATTTATAAAATAAACAATATCATAAGAGGTCCATCCTCAATGCTCCAGTGAACCAATTTGACCGCACTTTTGTTCACTTATTAAATAAACAAAGTCTTAAACGGTGAATTCCCAATAACCCAGTGCGCTTACTTGTTCTCACTTTCTTTAATTTATGAAATGAACATCATTGTAAGCGCCCCGACTCTAATAACCCAGTACGCTTACTTGGCTTCTTTTTTAATTATTTATAAATCAAACTAAATCCCAAGTGGTCACTCTTCAATGACCCAGTGCGCTCACTTGTTCACACTTACGTTTATTTATCTAATAAAATCTCAAGCGATCAATCATTCACGATCTAGTGCGCTTACTTGTCTACACTTATGTAAGTTCATACAATATAATCTGTAGCAGTTAATCGACAATGAACCAGTTTGGTTACTTGACAACACTTTTGTTGATCCGTAAAAAAACAAAATCTCAAGCGGTCAACCCTCAATGATCCATAGCACTTACTTTACCGCGATTTTGTTTATTTATAAAAGATACAAAATTAAAAACGGTGAATTCTCAATGACCAGGTGCGCTTACTTAACCACAATTTAGTTTATCCAGAAAACAAAAAAAATTTAAGCTATCAATCTCCAATAACCCAGTACTCTTACTTAACCACGCATTCATTAATTTATGAAATGAACAAAATTACAAGCAGTCAGTTTCCAATTACCCACAGTGCTTTCTTGACTACACTTTTGATTATTTACGAAACGAACAGAATCCTAAGCTATTAAATCCTAATAAACGATACCGCTTACTTGACTGCACTTTCGTTTATTTATAAAATAAAATCTCAAGCGGTCAATCTCCAAGGATCCATAGTGATTTCTTTATCTCACTTCTGTTTATTTATAAAACTTACTAAATCATAAACCATTTATTCCTAATAAACGATTGCACTTACTTAACCACATTTTCGTTAATTTATAGGATTAACAAAATCTTAAGCGGTCAATCCTGAATGACCCAATGCGCTTGCTTGTCCGCACTTTCTTTAACTCATACAATAAACAAAATCTTAAAAGGTCAAACCAAATGACTCAGAGCGCTTCCTCTATGCTCCAGTACAATAACTTTACCGTGCTTTTAGTATTTACAATATTAAAAAAAGTTTAAGTGGTCAGACTCTAGTGACCTGTGTGCTTACTTGTGTACACTTTTGTTTGCTCAGAACATAAATAAAATCCTAAACGGTTGATTCGTAATGACCTAATGCGCTTAGAGGTCCACACTTTTATATTTGCATAAAGTTAGAATTACAAGTGGTCATGTCTCAATGACTCACTGTTCTTTCTTGATCGGACTATCGTTTATTTATAAAATAGACAAAATCCTAAGCGGTTAACTTTAAATTACCGATTTTTCTAACTTGGCCAAACTTTCGTTTATTCATAAAATAAAATCTCAAGCTGTTTATCCCCCATTACCTTGTGCGATCACTTATTTGCATTTTTGTGTGTTTGTAAAATAATATCTTAAGCGGTCACTTTGACTCAGTGCGCTTACTTGACCAAACTTTTATTTATTTATAAAATAAAGAAGATCCTAAGCGGTTATCTCCTAATAACTGATTGTACTGACTTGATCGCACTTTCGTTTATTTCAAAATAAAATCTTAGGCGGATAAGTTTGTCCATGAAATAATTCAAATCCTAAGCCGATAGTCTCTAATAACCCAGTGCTCTAACCTGTTCGCACTTTTGTTTTTTTATAAAATGAACACAATAATAAGCGGTCAATTCTCAATAAACAGAAGCACCTACTTGACCACTACTGCGTTCATTCAGAAATAAACAAAATCCCAAGCAATTAATCCCTAATGACCCAGTGCACTTACCTGACCGCACTTTCGTTTATTTATGAAATAAAAAAAATCATAAGCGGTCAATCCTCAATAATCCAGTGCGCCAACGTGACCGCACTTTTATTATTCATAACATTAAAGTAATTTTAAGCCGTACATTCCTAATGACCAACTGCGCTTACTTGACCGCACTTCTGTTTATTTATAAAACAAACAAAATCCTAGGCTTTTAACTCTGAATGAACAGTTGAGCATAGTTGACCGTTCTTTTGTTTATTTTTAAAATTGAATCTTAAGCTGTAAATTTCTAAGAACCTAGTAAGCTTATATGTTCGCTTTTTCATAAAGGCATAAAATAAACAAAATCCTAAGCGGTCGATTCTCAATGACCAGGTGTGCTTACTTGACTACACTTTCGTTTATCTATAAAATAAACGAAATCCTAAACGGTTGATATCCAATGACTGATTGCGCTTACTTAATCGCCTTTTTCTAGATTAAGAAATAAACAAAATGTTAAGCAGTCAATCCAAAATAACCAAGTGTGCTTACTTAACAACATTTAAGTTAAAAAAAAAAAAAATCCCAATCGGTCAATCCTCAATGACCCAGTGCGCTTACTTAACTACACTCTCGTTTATTTAAACAATAAAAAAAACTTGAAGCAGCCAATTTGCAATGACCTAGTGCATTTACTTGCTCACACTTTTGTTTATTCATTAAATAGACAAAATTCTAAGTGGTCAATCCTAAATAACCAGTTGTGCCTTCTCCAGCGCAATTTCGTTTATTTATAAAACAAACGAAATTTCAAGTGATAAATTCCTAATGATCCAGTGCACTTATTCAACTGAGTTTTTGTTAATTAATGGAGTAAAAAAAAATTCCAAGCACTCAATCCTTAATGACCAACAGCCCTCACTTGTCCACACTTTCGTTTATTCATTAAAGAAACAAAATTACAATTAGTCAATCCTCCAAGACCTTGTGTGCTTACTTGACAACACTTTCATTTATTTATTAAATAAATAAAATACCAAAATCAATCCCCAATCACCTAGTGCGCTTACTTGACGAAACTTTTGTTTATTTAAGAAATAAAAAAAATCCACAGCGGTCAACTGCCAATCACTTAATACGCTAACGTATCTAAGCTTTCATCAGTCCACAATATAAACCAAATCTTAATTGCTCAACCTCAGATGACCTAGTGTGCTTACTTGACTGAACTTTCGTTTATTAATGAAATGAACAAAGTCCTAAGCTTTTAAACTTGAATAACTCAGTGGGCTTACTTGTCCGCACTTTCATTATTTTATGAAAGAAACAAAATCCCAAGCAGTAAGTCCCAATCAACCCAGTTCATTTACTTGGCTTAACTTTTGTTTTTGTGTAGAATAAACAAAATCCCAAGCGGCAAATCCCTACGAATGCGCTTACTTTTCCGCAGTGACATTAATTGATAAAATAAACGAATTCCTAAGTGGTCAATCTCCAGGAATCCAGTACGCTTACTTGGTTGCACTCCCGTTTATATATAAAGGTACAAAATCCCATCCCACCACTTCTCAATGACCTTGTGCGTTCACTCGACCAACCTTTTGTTTATTTATAAAATTAACAAAATCCTAATTGATTAATCCCTACTGACCGATTGCGCTTACTTGACCAAACTTTTGTTTATTTATGAAAAAAATCTTAAGCGGTTAATCCTTAATGATCAAAAGCGAATACTTGCCTGCTCTTTCGTTTATTTATAAATTAAAATATTAAGCGTTAAATCTTCAATGACCTAGTCTGCTAACTCGTCCACCCTATCATTAGTTATAAAATAAACAAAATTTTAAGCAGTCAATCGTCAATGACCCAGTGTGCTAAGTTGTCCGTGCTTTCGTTTATGCGAAAAATTAACAAAATCGCAAGTGGTTAATCCTTAATGACCACGTTATTACTTTACTAAACTTGAGTTTATTTCTAAGGTAAACAATACTTCAAGCGATCAATCCCTAATGACATAGTGCATTCACTTGACAGCGATTTAGTTAATTAATACAATCAAAAAATACTAGCGGTCAATCCTAAATGATTTGTGCACTCATGATTTGTCCACCTTTTCATATATTTATAAAATAAACAAATTTCCAATCGGTCAATTGCCAACGACTTAGTACGCTTACTTGTCCGCATTTTTATTTATTTATGAAATAAAATCTAAAGCAGTCAATCCCTAACGATCCAGTAAATAAAATTCAAATAACGAAAGTATACTTAAGTTAAGATTAAGCTATGGTACGTACAATGAATATATCTAATTTTTTGGGTACATAGTATCGTACAGGGCGCTAGGTCAGTTGGGAACTTAGTTTATTTTTGACCCAGACGTCGTGAGTTCAAGACTTCAGTGAACTTATTTTTTATTTGTTTATTTTTTTTTTTATTACTTTTTTTATAAAATTTCAAGTTTTTTGTTTTTAATTATTTAATTACATTGCAACATTAATTCATCCATAAAATATTCGAAAATATTCGTGGCAAGAAAGCATGCATGCATTAAAAGTTAACTCCAGTAATCTAATTACATTCGTTCGCGTATTGTTAAAAATATTTTTTTATATAAACTTGAAGCAATTCAATTATCGCTAGCTACCCAACACATCTACTGCCTGCACTTTTGTTTATTCAATTAATAAACAAAATTTTAAGCAATTCATTTTGAATAACTTAAAATACTCGATTGGATATTTATTTATTTATGTTTTTATTATTGATCATTTTGGGAGTTTCATTCCAAGTAAGTCGAAGCGCTCACTTATGTGCGCTTTTATTTATTTACAAAGTGTCTTACATTCCAAGAGCGTATTCTCATGCTAATAATTCAAAGCGTTTGCTTGTGTGCGCCTTTACTTATCAAGTTAGTACATTCATCATTTGTATAATAAACTTAAGAATTACAATAATTAAATATAAAAGCATTATAAAGTTATAACATGATATTAGAACTGTTCTTACATTTTTTTTTAAAGTTTTTTTTTGTTTACTATTTTTTTCCTTGTTCCTATTTATTAAACAGGTTTTCACACCACCGCAGAGGTACTGTCTATGGTGCGTTGGATTTTTTATTGTAACTTATGTGTTCTTATGAAAGTGTTAAAAAAAATAACAACGTTTTTTAATTTTTATAAAAATACATTGTACATAATATTTTTGTTTGAAAAGATTTGATTTAGTTTACCCACACATCAGTTTTAACGGTGAATTTTCCTCGTCAACAGATATTTTTTTCGACGTATTCGTCTTATTTATAATTCTTTAGTAAAGTTACTTAAATTTTGTAATAATACTTTTATGTTCAGTCAGTAATATTTGAAATCTAGCAATTAATTTCTAACTAAAAAGATCTCTCAGCGATAAACCACTCAATGTTTATTCCGAAAATACTGTCTTTTGTATCGAATCAGAATTGAATGAAACAAAATATATAGTTAAGTCAGTCGAAAATTTACTTGGAGTACATATTAGCACTGTTGAATTTATCAAAATTTTTTTTTGTTAATTCTAAGTTTTTGCAATTAACATTATACAATTTTTCACACAATTGTAAAAAGCATCGTGCATTAAGTAAGGTGATACTAGATTAATTACTTTTTTCATCCTTAATTTCGTTTACAGCAGAAAAAGCTCACTCAGGTTTCGTATTCGAATAAAGTATAGTACAAATTAATTTGACTAAACATGGCAACGTGAGATAAAGACACTCGTTATTCTGATTTTTTAAGTTCATGAGCTTACTCCAAAAAGTTTCCGTATCGAAATTCATTAATAAATGCCTTTCGTATTCGTCAAACTTTGTGTAAATATCTTTCCATTCAACAGCAATAGTTTTGGCATTTAAAAATAGAAAATACTTCAAAATAATATTTTAATTTAGACATAGTTATCGTTTCGTTTCGTTTAATACTATTTGTGGATTAGGAAAATCTAAATGTTTGAAAATATCGTTCTTTTGAAGAAAACTTTTTTTTATCTTATTTATCTTATTGAAACCACGAATGTAAGAATTTTTGCAGTTACTCCGTAAATTTTTGACCTCCTCTTTTGTTAATTTTTATTCTATTTCCGAGCACAAAGGTCCTAAATACATATGTTCCAGGGACACCAAGTTTCCCGTTTTATTAAAATTTAGTAAAAAGATATTTTCTATTTATGACGTTTAAATTTATGAAATTCTTTGCAAGTTGCGTCCATAATTTTTTTATGGATTCATAAATCTGGTGTGTTTTATAAGCCGTAAATTGAAAAGCTGCATTAAAAGAATTAAATAGAAAGAAGACGATCGTAATATTTATAAGCTTTAAGCCATCGCATTCCCGAAAATTTGAGAGCTTTATTATCGGGCAAATTTAAGTATCTTAAATTTTCTGACAACTCCATGATGCGCGTTGGACTACAAGATAAATACGAGTACACTGAGCGAGCAAGTTTTTCTATTTCTTCAGGAAGCATATAAAAAAAATTTTGAGCCACAATCGTTGCCGAGTGATAGATACAGTTTCGGATATTTAAATGAGGAACATAATCACAAAGGTATTTTTGAAAACTGTTACGTTTATCAACCATAACACTAGCGTTATTGCACGAGAGAGCAACTGTATTTTCAATATTTATTGAATTATCGTCGAAGAATTTTTTAAATACGCGAAACAAGTCTTTTGCACTATCTTTCTGAGCTTCGATTTCAATTAATTACGAAAACTGTTGAACAACAGAATTCTTTTGCGGTGAAAAATATTGTACACAAACATAAGGCAATTCTTTATTACTAATATCAGTGCTTTCAAAATATTATTGATGACTTATGCACATTTATCTTCCTTCATACGAATATTTTCCTCAGCTTAAAAATATTCTACAAAATTTTTAATAAATGGAATTGAATTATTGACTATTCGAACACTGACGAGACTTTGCGCAATGAACATTGATACACAAATTTCCACGGCATGGATTCTATTTGGAAAGATAGTCCTTCATTAACAACTGTTACGATGGTACCTGAATCGATCGTGGTGTTCAAATTATCGACGTGGGTAGAGAATGTGCTATGAGCAATCAAATTAACTTTTGCTAAAAAACTTCAAATCTTTTTGACAAGCTTCACAGTAAGCCTTTTGCTCATCAGTCATGTGTTTTACGAGCCGATTTTTTAATACTGGATCGCGTAACCAGTCTCATAGTAAGCCTTTTGCTTATCAGTCACGTGTTTTACGAGCCAATTTTTTAATACTGGATCACGTAACCAGTCTTCCTGAAACAAAATAGCTAACCGTCTTTTTTTTTTGTTTCACTTGCGCAATTTTTCGGTCGTTTGTTGTTGTTAGTGATATAATTAAGGTTAGAAACAAAAGCACTACAAAAAATCGTGATGGTTAGTACAACAGTACAAAAAAAAAAAAAAAAACCAGTAGGCAGTCATGGGACAGCTGACAAATGAAAACTTAAAACTATGAATTTTATTTTTACTTAGGTTCTGAAATGAATTAGAAGCTATCCAAATTATTTAATTTTATTTTTTTGAAATAAGTAATCTAAAGTTATGACATTTAGATAATTATGTCGGTCCTGATAACATATATGATAACATGCATATCTCCTTATTATACATATTTTGAATAATGAAATATTAAGTTTATTACACGATAAAACAAGTATTTCTTAAGCTAGAAATTCTGAAAATTATGCAATTTGTCTTTAAAATATTTGTTTTAAATTTAACTACAACAGATACTGAGAAGTGAGAAAAAATTCATTAATAACTTAGACAACTTACGTCCGTTGTAGGCTTATTATCATTTTTAATAAATTCATTTGAAGTCCTTGATATGCAATTTGTCAATAATCGAATTGATTTTCCAGCAGAAAACCTGAATACTTACGTAAAAGAAAGTATTATTTAAAAGAACATGAAAATTCTTGAAAAAAAAACAGGATCTACGAACGTTGCTACAATTATTTACACAACACACTACAACTCTTACTTACACTACGAACGTATGTGTGTATTTTTGATACACTATTACATAAAAGTTAATCAAATACCTTATAAATCCGCACGAAGCACGAAGAAGCAAATGCTACGCAAAAACATTCAGGCCAAAGAGAGATGTATAGGTAGTTGTTTGCTACGCTTTGACGTGTGTTGACAGTTGACACAAGTACGAGCATGATTTTGCACATGCATGCTGTATTCGTTTGTTTAGGTATGAATTACAGTAAATTAAAGTATAGACTTTAATTTAGGATGATTTTAAAAATAGAAATCTTCCAAAACTTGTAAAAAATATCTGCGTTTAGTAAGAAACTGAAACGCTGCATACTGTACGAATTGTAAAATTAATAGACGCACACTCATAGTGCATCACATCAATGGGTGGATTTATTCAGTATTAAAAAAAATTGAAAAATTCAATGATCTAACGACAGTTAGAAATGACCAACAAAAATGTTTTTTAATATTTTTTAAAAGAAATTCTGCTGCGATTGTTGTAGGTTGTCCCTAACTTGGGATTATACTCTCAAAATGTTCAATAATGAATACATAAACAAAAATCTCTATATGGAAAGAAGAAACATGAAGCAAACGCATATGAGTGCGGGAAATGCCCCCCTTTTTTGACCCCATGTGATTGGCTTATGACGTATATGATTTCAACGTATGTAAGCTACAACCCACAAGCATGAGCGCTAGCCACGGAGCAAATGCAGGAAGGTACTGGCTTTGTTTCCATCGTGACTGTGCTTTTTCGGGAGAGCGGGGATACTATCGTGTAGTCAGCTAAAATGTGTAATGGACTAATAGTTCATACGTACCTATATATGCCTGCTACAATACGGTATCCCCTCTCTCCCAAAAACGCACAGACACGATGGAAAAAAGCTAGTGCCTTCAAGTATTTGCTCCGTGGCTAGTGTTTATGCTTGTGAATTACAGTTTACATGCGGTGAAAGTATACATGTCAGGAGCCAATCACATAGGGTCAAAAAAGGGGGGCATTTCAATTTCCACTATGCGTTTGCTCCATGATTTTTCTCCCCTTGTAGCAATGACGTGATTTCTTACTGTTTGGTACTGTAGCTTGACCTTACACTGGAAGAATAAATGAAACTTGTTCAAATCAGTCATTTAAAAATAATTAATAAATGTTGAATATACTTTCCAAATCTTTTTAACTTTAGGGACTTTCGAACGAATCCAGTGTATATAAATTATACTGAAAAACATGGCGACCCTAAAGTGCAAACGTAGACTCATTTTCCCAAGGGACATTATGTACAGTACAAGTTAAACATGGTTAAGATAACCAAAATTAAGATTGATACCCGAACAAGACACAGGACTGAAAAAAAGATGATACATAAATAAAAAGTAATTTATTATTTCAAGTATTAAATATCTAGTAAGAATTTCAATTGTGTGGATGAAAATTTTTTATTTTTAATACAGCCCCCCTTGTAGCATTTACATATTATTCTAGGAAAGTGACGAAATCCCTAAAAAAACAACGTTTTCATAAAAGTAAAACTTATGCAATTTTAAGGTTATTGTCAATACAGGTATTATATCTACAGCCTAATTACGTCAAATATTTATCAAAAAGAAAATAATTTCTGTATAATTTCTGCTCAACCAATTCAATTATGAGTGATCCGTTATCCACTTTATTTATTATGCATTAATACTAAATTTTTGTATCGCAGAGAAGTGTGATCAAGAGCTACTATTCAAGTTAGAAATTCAAACAAAATTTAATGTCCAAGTATAAAAATATCTTTAATGTCATTAAAAAAAGATTTCAAAAAGTTTGAAGAAACTACAACCACGTGATGTAATTCTTCTATTAATCTACGTTTTAACTGCAATAACAGCATCTAAAGTGGTTTTAGATCCTGCAAGTTCTGTGGTACGTCTTCTATAATTCAATATCAAATTCTGAAATGACAATGTTAGCTAAAAACCATTTTCCATTAATTATTTATTTTATTAAATGAAATTTTAATGCTTTTTTAATTCAGATATGAATGAAGTAAAAAAAAAGTTTTTTTGTGATATCTGAACTGAAGTTGAATATACCTTTGCCAAGCACCGTATTTTCTTAGAAATTAGTTTTTTCATAATTATTATAGATTTTTATTGAATAAGTTAATAAATTTAAATACTTTCTGTCGATCTTATTACATGAAAGGAATGAAAATTAGTTGAATAATTTGTGTACAAATAATGTTTATTATAAAATCATGTTTTTATTGTAAGCATGTAAATTTATATTTAGAAGCTACAAAACTACACGTATCGTTATTAAGCTACTTCTAGTATTTTATGATCCTTTTATCAAAAATTTTTTTGAATGACATTAAAGATATTCTTATACTTAAACATTCAATTTTGTTTTTATTTCCAACTTAAATGGTAGCTATTGATCTAACTTTCTTACGATGTCAAAATTTAGTGTTAATACTTCATAAAAAAATTTTATTATTAACTAGCACCCCCCCCCCCACCACACACATTTCGCTCCAGACTCCCTGAATGGATTATCGCAGTGCATTGACACGTAATGTAAAACGTTTTCAGTTAAAAATTTTACATCTATTATTGACACTTCACAAACATAAAACGTCTTATTAAAAATATTTATGTTTAGAATCCATCCAGATTATTTGCCATTACCATTGCCAATTACCAGAGCAACAAACTGCTGGAGCTAAGCCTATTCATTTTTTATCGCCATAATTAGTAAGAACACATACTATAATACCTATTAAAAAATACGAAAAATTCAAGTGATAACTGTCATCAGAGTTTTAATGAAAAGCTGATCTCACAGGTAATGGATGTATTATTTGTTAATTTTTTTGCTGCTGTTTTAATCCCTACAAATGTTCTGCGTCAGTTTCCTGATACCTGAAATTGTAAGCATTTGAAGCATTCGAAGTTTTCCTTCCAATTCGCTCTCTTGCAACAATAGGCATGGTTTAAAATTTTTTGAGCCCTAAAGGCGATTTTTTGTAAACTTTGTTAAGTTCTTATATATTTTTTTGCAAGGTAATTCAACGTGTGATGGCCCTGATAAGGACTGGTGAGCTAAACTCTCTCTTGGCTGAAGTTTCCAGCAAATGTAGCTGCCTGGATATCTCAGGATAATTTTCTCTGGCCTGCTATTGTACCACCAGACTAATTTGGAGGAAAACTACAACATCCGAAGCGTTGACGCTAGTTGCAGAGCTCTTTCCCAACGTCTCCTAGTATTACGCCAAAGACGTTATTTCGGTGATCTAAGGTGTGGATATTGGTTCGTGATACTTGCCCGTCGAAAACTGTTCCGTTTGTTAAAGTTTATTATTCCGTCATAGCTGTTAGATTCCCCCAGTGCAGATCTCAGAGAGGATTGGTGATTCCTTGTTGAATGCTTAGAGTTAAGAGGGTAATGCAGGGTCGTCGGGGGTCGAGGTTCCCAGTCTTGGGACAAACAAGTCTGTTCGTGACGTCTGTTAGTGAATGACTGACTTAGTTTATGAATGGCCGGCTTTATATACACTTTTAGTCGACAAACCGTTGCCGAAAATTGTAGTAAAAATGTATTTGTTGGCAAGGTAGTTTAATCTTAGGTAGCCTTTAAAAGAACTGATAAGATTGATGGTTAAGTAGGGAACATTTATACTTACAATGGCCCTGAAAAGGGCCAGTGGTGAAACTTACGACACTGGCCGAAGAATATCTCGTGTTTGTATCGTTTCCTAGATAACCAATCGTTCACCATTGGTCAGGGAAATGCATCTGGAGAATATTTTCTCTATGGCTATGACATTGGGACGAACCTTTGATGAAGAAACTGATGAAATTTCTAGCCACTATAGCTGCACTAACTCCTCAGGGTCGTTTTCCCTGGCTTGGTGTTGTAGCAAAACTTTCTCTGGTAGCACCAGGTACATTGGGAGGACGGCCACGAATAAAATAGTAAGAGAAGATTGTGCTTTGGCTAGACGTCTTTCAGTATTACGCCAGAGACGCTGGTGTTCAGGACGCCTCTCATTCGTGTCACTCGTCAATGTTGGAGGATCAGGGTGGAGTCCGATGGAAGTCGCTTGTCCATCAGCAAAGAAGTGGATGCTGGTACCTTGACTCTTGCACTCGGAGTCTCTATGTACGGAGACCGTGCTGGAGGGAGGTACGCTACTGACCAAAGAATATCTCGTTTTTGGATGATTTTCTAGATAACCAACTGCTCATCGTTAGTTGGAAAAGTAGGCCGGGAGAATACCTTCTTCGTGGGTAATCCACTAGGATGATCACTGAGATGGAGGCCGTTGTGGCTGCCCAAACTCATCAGGGTTATTTTCCCTGGCATTCTGTTGTAGCAAAATCTGTTTGGTAGCCCCAGGATAGTTGGAAAGATGGCCATGATACCCCAAAATGCGGCCATGCTAGCACAAATTCTGCTCTAGTTAGGCACTTCTCCTAGTATTTCGCTGGAGACGTTAGCATTTAGGATACCTATTTATCAGGGCACTCGTCAATCTTGGTTTTTCGGGATGGAGTTCGACGTACGTCGCTTGTCCATTAGAAAACAGTGTTGTTAGTAGCCGGGGTACCCAGCTGCTCAACTCTATGCTTCATGCACTGCCAACGATTGACTGTGGTATACGGTAATTTACTTGGGGATATAATAACCAGACTTACTCAATTCTACTGCAGGTATCTTCGATTTTACTTCTACGCTACTTAGCGGATTTCACTGAACTGAAGTAAAAAGCTAGCGTATTTTTACAAAACTTTGAGCTTATTTATTAATAAAGTTTTTAATTTTTTAAAGATAAGAACTATACTAAAACCATCTAGAAAATGTAAAGAATCAGTATGCAAAATTTCAGCAAAATCGGTCGAGTAGTTTTCACGGTTGGCGATTACAATGGTATTAGCGACTATGTTTTATATGTTAGTAAGGTTACCCGTAATCCAATTGGTTAAGATTTCATGTAGAAATAATCTTTTTATTTTTTTATTTTTGACGTAATGAGTCTGTAGATATAATATCTGTGCTGACGATAACCACAAACTTGCATAAGTCTTACTTGAAATGAAAAAGTAGTATTTTGTGGTATGTAATATACTTAAATAAGATATTTTGCATTGACAATACTTTAAAATATGACTAATAAAAGTGTGAAATTTAAATGTAATTAATGTTGGTATCAATAGCTTGTCCTTTTGAATGCACAAAAAATATTTCGATGGCATTTCATTTGGATTGTATGAGCTTCTGGAGCTGAATGCTAAATAGCGTCGTTAAAAATTATTGATGAAATTTTACGTAAAAATGTTCCTACCGAAGTGTCTAATTGTCATTTCTATGGATTCAAATGGGGAAGGTTAAAAATTTACGATTATTTCAACATTCAAATGCATAGTAATAGTAGTTATTTTATCAGCTCCAGTTCTAATTGTAAGATGAGTCTCATCTGTTGTCGAAAGGGTTATAAGATCCAAATGAGAATGTAACGTACTTTACTGTTGTATTTGTGCCATTTTTTTGCTTAATATTTTTAAATTGCCATTCGGATGCAAAAATGCCTTTTAGTGGAAGTTTTTCTAGTCTAATTGGTGATTCTTTTTTTTTCACTCTTCTGGCCAAATGTCGTATGCTTAACACCCAAATTCACCCTCAAGATATGCAGGTACTGGAAAAAATATAGACCTACGTGAATATCAAGTTTTCACTAAAGGGGGATACTAGGCCATTCGTCAAAAAAATGTTTTCCAGAGTAAAGTTTTTTCTGACCAAACCATAGGGTAGACGCTAACAAATACTTTGAGCGTTGATGGTAGTCCATTTCAATGTGGTGCTTTAACAGGTATCTGTCGTGTACATGAATAACGAAATGTCTGCCAAAGAATTCGAAAAGTTATTTTTATTTAACTTGGCTACGTATCACTTGGCATTTTTTGATCCCAAAGGAATGAGGAAAAATACTAAGTCTGATTCATACGCTTTCTTGAAAAATACTATACAGAATTAGACACTAAACTCTTATTATGTGATTAATGGTGTTATGTTGTTACGTGAAATTCTCTAGAAAACTGGTTGTACTTCCGTAAACGAAACATCTACTCATATTTCACATATAAAAATAAATTGTAGTAAGTAATGATAAGTGAGTTTTTGACGTGTATGACAATGTTATAACAACATCGGTAGAAAAAACTAAAACAACAGAAAAAATACATGCCTATAGAATGCAGATTCAATAAAAAAGTACCAGAGAAGTCAACTTCTGTCTAACTAAAAAAAAAAATTCTCCTTGCTTAAGAAAAATTATGAATCCATTTTATACTAAGGAAATGCTGATGGAAATGTAGTTGCTGAAGCGATGGTATCTGACTGCTACTCCGATAAAAAAGGTTTTATTTGTGACGAAAAATATATATGTCTTTATTATTTTGACTGCACTGTCAGTCTTTTTTGCGTTAAATACGAGTTTTATCAAAGAGTCCATAAACGATATCATTTAAGAATTGACTGGTGAAGTAGCATGCTTTCTGGAGTTATAGAATTTTAAAATAAATTCATCTGTTACTCTTTTCACAGAAAAACAGTTGTGCAAGACCAGATATACGTTGTTTCTTAAAAAATTCACTAGGGTTACATTTCACAAAATATACAATCAATAAAGAAAAGTACAGTAAATATTGGCATATTACCTCCAGCCCTTAACAGTTTCAGAGAAATCTTAAGCAGGTCAACAATTAGGTACAAGTATGGATCGGCTTCCTAGTGCCGAATAGTCAAAATACTTTACCCCAATTCCGACTGATTATGGTTGGGAGTTAATTACGCCGTCTTGTACCATGTGAAGATGATTAAACCGATAACACCAAGAAGAATTTTGGATGCTGTATTGTGTGGCTGACACAATGTATGTAGAGCAGCTTACTGTTGTCACAAGAATGGTGTATTTTGCTCGCAAGCGTGTAAATTTTATGATGAAAAAAGGTGCACTAATCTTGAGACATGTGAAAGTTATAACAATGAATTGATTGGTTCAGTTAAAATAGCAAATGAGGAGGAGATAAATGACGTTGGAGAAAAAGCAATGAATCGTATGTTGCTAGTTTTAGAAAATAAATTTTGATATGAGTTATTCTCACAATAAATGTTACGTTACAACTTATAATTGTTACAACTTGCTTTTTTTCTAAAACTATTGAATTAAAAATAGTTATTTTCAAACACAAATCAAGGAAGTGACCTTGGAATAACGTAGTTATCTAAATCTAAATTGTTTCGGCAAAAAAATGACTTTTCGATTCCAAAATGGCACAAATATCTAAATAAAGTATACTACGTTTTGATTCTACCTCAAATTAGTGATCAGTGACCAATTTAAGATAAAAATGGCGTAAATACCGAAGTTAAGTGCACTATATTGTAATTTGACACGCAGTACTGGAGTCAGTGCTGATATACATAATTGTTCATGGTGGTTTAAGAAATCCGTAGAAAAATTTTTTTAGAAATCGGTGCTATTTTCTGGTTTTTCCAAGTTTCTCGGCTTATTTACTGCACTGTATTGCTTACTCAAGCGATAAAAAGCCAGGGAAATCGCATGCAGGCTGGTTTGGAATAAGAAGCTACGTAAGTAGAATACAAAACACAAACTTACCTCCAATTTTAATTTAGGGAGGTATAGTTGAGTATTGTGACACCATCAAGGTCTTCGGAGTGCACTTGAACAGTACTCTTTCATGATCCCAACGAACAGTCGAAACCTCTAGAAAACGTAATACAGGACTTGCTTGTCCGCATAAGTGTGGACAGTCCATACCTATGGATATGAGCCTCATTTTGATAAAGACTCACTCGTATTCCCACTTCTCGAGTATTGTCCTGGTCTATTTCTCAATATTTCCAAAGAGCATCTAGGCAGGCTGCAGCGAGTAAAAAATGCAGCTGTTAGATTTGCAACCAGACTTAGGAAATTGGATCATATTTCACCAATTTTCGACCGCCTGCGCACCCTAAAGTACCAAGAGAGTCGTGGCTATCTGTGCATCTGTATTCTGAGATCGATATTGAATGTTGAAAAAACTTTAATGTAAGACATAACCTTATGGAGGAGTCACATACAAATGGAATTTATTAGAAAACGGTATGTAGAATTTTCCCAATTTTTTTTTTGCATGACGCAATACCATATAACTGGTATTATAATTAATTTTTAGAGAGATCAACAAATTATTTTTGCAATTTAATAAAAAAACAGAGTCAGACGCTTATATACAGGTATAAAAATGCATGTAAAACAGTTGCCGGCGCTGCTGCATACTCGCTGTCCCCTCACTGCACTTTCTACATCTCCCCTCGAACTGTAATGAACGTCCTTAATTGCAAAGTGATGCTAATGTGTTTACTTTAATAGTGAAAACATATTCTTATTGGTGCTATTCACTAATATACTAATCATTATTATTATTATTGCTGTTTTTATTTTATTTATTTATTTTGTATTTTTCTAATCAAATGTCTTATTAATGGAATGTATGTTATTTTCCTACAACACATGCAAGTAAGCAAACCACTATATTGCAAAATCTTATATACCGGACTAAAGTGGGCCTCGAGCCCGTAGTCCATAATAAATAAATACTAAATTCTAAATGTTAGTCTCGAAAAAAAAAATTATTAATAAAAATGTTTATGTAAAGTAAAAATAAAACATTCTTTTACTGTAAGCTATTTTATTTATTTATAAATTTACTATTTTTTGATCATTCAAGTAACAACAAAAATTTTAATTAACACCTTAAAATGTTTGTCCAATCAATGCGTTCTATAGAGTAATTATCCCTGAACTGCAATTAAATAAACATATTGAATGTTAACTTCAATTTTTATTACATATTTTTTTAATTTCATTGTACCACCAACAAGCAAATCAAATAATTAATGTGTTCCCACAGAGAAGTGCGTATTTATATATTCTTATGGAATTTACTTTCTGATCATGTTACGCATATGCCCCTCATATTGGGATTTTGATAATGTATAATACAGTGACACTCACAAGATGAATAAACATTGAGTTTACTGATCAATTATGTAATAACTTGTTTAAAAGTGTGATATATATTTTACAATGTAGGAGTTCATCAGACATGAATTCAACGTTTAAATACATGTAGTTTATTTTACCTTTCTTGCTCCCTCTCTATATTCAGCGTATGAAAAAAATACATAATTGCAGAATTCATCTTTTCTTGCTCCCTTGACACAATAAATTAGGAATTTATAAAAGACGTTGGAGTAAGACTTATAAGGAAAGTAGGCTATAATTATTACTTATCTCACATTCCAATATTTTTGTGTCTTTCTGACACCCTCTTCTTTTAGGGAAGTATGCAAATGTCACGATGAAAACATGCACACAGCATGAACAAGTCAGTAGTTTGTCACCTGGATTATCTCAGCCAAACATGTTACAAATAATAAAAATATTCACATATGTGCATTTTACATTTATTTAGGTAACAATATAATGACAACTATTAACATAAACAAGACAGTTACTAATCATTAATTACTTCCGGACAAAATCATGAGCATTGTATGAATTTTTTTGTTTATTTATATTAAGCTAGAAAATTTTTTATTTTAATTAAAGACCGCTGTTAACTGTAGTTTAACAGAGCCCTTAGTTAAAATACACTGATAAATAATTATCAGATCAAACTACACTAGAGTTTAAATCTTAGTTTGATCTTTAAATTTCTGAATCGTAATTTTATTGCTCACTTAACTATATTGATTTGATCTATTAAAATAATACATCTTTATAAAATACATGCTAAATTATTAAGCAGAGTAAACAAAATGACTAGGAGCCTGGCTACTTTCAGACTCCAGTAATTCGGGAGTACTTATGAGTTTATCAAGATCATTCGCATCGAGATAATGAATATTTTTTCTTGCCTGTTAAACATAAATATTCTCAGAATTCTATTTCTGATGCAGCTGAAAATACATTCTCTATAGTTCAGAATGATTTTAAGGATGATGTATTGACGATTAGTATTCCAAATTATTTACTTCAATCTGTAATGCATTCAATCCTGATTTTTTATTTTTTTATTACTGCCACCCATAGAAATTTCTTACTTCTCTGGTTACTTCTCGACTCAGAAAAATTTCCGTGATGTATGTAGAGCAGTAGTACATTGGAAGTAGAAAATTGCATCGATAGTTAAGTACCACCATTTAAGGGCACAAGGGCGAGATCTTGGACCTTATTCAAAATACTCCTTTATATAAAAAAAGTTGTATTTAAGCTGGGACAGTGTTACATAGTATTATGATAACAAACGTCCTCTC
This sequence comes from Copidosoma floridanum, assembly GCF_000648655.2. Next base: position 120,828 of record NW_019379836.1, read on the forward strand.
GTTGATACATATACCTCAGCCATACTCGATTGTCAGTCAATGAAAGGTAACACTTGTGTTGAAACCAAGCTTATTGTCTCTAAGGAGATGCTAAGTTCTCTATATTCAACTGAATCATTGGAACGAAACATTAGTGATGTAAGTCTGTTTGTGGCCGCAGTGGTTAGTAGGTTTGATTTTTAGACTAATAGGATCTGGCAGAAGATTTAAGGCAGTAGTAGTTCACCTCCTACATTGATGCAGTTGCCAGAGCTTATCTCGTCTCAAATTCTCACATTAGAGTCTCGTACTGATAGAGTGATAAAATTTCGTACTAGTGTATTTTATGAGCCCAATAAAATAGTTCCTGTATCATATCTGTTTCTTCTAATTAGGTCAGTACCTCTAACGTCCTATCCATAAAGATAGTTTGTAAGTTTCGTCATCAGGAACATAGTTCCCCTACTAAGAATATTCAGGTGACTTTTCATGTTATTTGTCAGATGACATGTCAGGTAGAAAATCGTGCCAATTTACCATATAAAACTTTTTTATTTTTCAGTTGCCAAAGATCTAGCTTATAAAAATCCACATGACACTTTCACATGACAATTCTACATGACACTTCTATATGGTAAACTGGCACGACTTTTCACCTGAAAAATAACATGAAAAGTCACCTGAATATTCTTAGTAGGGTCTGCTCTTTGCACGTCCTTTAAGACTCTGAACTGGGAGATAAAGTAGAATTTACTTAAAAAATATCATCTCTGTGCTTACTGTTTTGTGCATCAGAGCAAAAAGTATTGCAATTGTGAGTCCAATATTAATATGGCCATCAGTATCATATTACCAACAGTATCATACTTTTATGCACTACGATAACTAGTCCATTTTTCCACCCCAACAAAGACCATCTTACTGAATAAGTAATTCTCGGCCCTTAAGTAAGGAGTCTAAAAACACACAACTGATCTACTCTTTCACTAATGTTGGTGCAAATTTGCAGTCTAACTTTGATATAAGAGTTGAATCACCTACAGTTCTTCTTGTTACAACTAGGATATGTGTTACTAGTGCTTATATTTCTTGACTTGTGGTAAGAACGTAAATTGATTAGTGCTCTCAGAGATTTCTCATAATGAGATCACTCAATGATGTACTGAAACTTAGACAGTATAAAGTTGTCATAATTTCGTCTGAAGTCAGTGGAGTCATATTTTCAGCCACCAGTAGACCGGTTAGTTGAAAGTTTTAAGCTTATTTTAAGTCAGATTATGAGTATTTGGTTGAGGCTGTAGTTGCGCCAAAAATAACTGTCTATCTACTTCCTTTGAATAGTAATTAAGTAGATCTGCCTTGTAATAATGATATAACTTAAGCAAATCCTGAGCCTTATAATTTTGATAAAAGTTTTTTTTACAAAAACAGACTTATTTTTCTCGAAACACCAAGATATATTGTTAGACCAAAATTTAGGGATGGTCACTCTAATCGTTTGCGTATTCTAAGACCTATTTTAAGTGACTGTCTGACTAGAGAGGAAAGTTGCATAAACAAACTTTTACTAGATTTTGCTGTAAAACATCCAATTATTTTGACTGATAAAGACCATCTTACGTTTATTAACACTGAGTATTATCACTAATTTATTTTGCATCGATGAGTTAATTTAATTTTCCACACTTTTGTGTTGGATTAAGGCTTGCCTAAAATCCAGACCATTAGTTTATCTTACTGATGATTCTCAGAATTTAGACCCTCTAATTCTTATACATTTTTTGCTATTGAGGTATTTACATCTTGTTCTTGAACCTAATTTTACCTCAGAAAAAATATTACCTCTCAAATGATGATAGCTTATTTCTCAAGCGATGTTGGTCTTTTGGAAAAGGTGGTTATCTTAATACCTTACCTTCATACAGCTAAGGTCAAAGTTGTAAAATCCTAAGTGACCCTTACAAATTGGTGACCTTGTCCTTATAAAAAATGAAAAAATGAAAATGCACTACCTGGAAAATTATAATTTGACGTGTAGTTAAAGTGCACATGGGCGCAGAGTCCCTAGTCAGAGTTGATAAAACTAAAACTCCTAGCTCTTCTCTTGATGTACCAATACAGATGTACAAATACAGATGAATTACGTTACGCACTACTGGGAAACGTGACTAAAATATTATAAACCAATTAATTTGTTAATTAAGCGTTCTATTGCCTTCTTTTTTTAACATTGTAAATAGCAATCTAATTTATTGATTATTTCTATGTACCATAAAATAATTAAACATTAATTTATAAAATAGTTAAAAATGGTAATCATATTTTATGTAGCAAGTATTTATTAGTTGATGAATAAAAATACTTTGAAAGTAACAAAATAATGTACATTTAGTATTTAGATACAATTTTTTGTTATCACTAGGCTAAGCAAACAGTTGTAGTTCGACGTACGGTCTATTTTTATAAATGATGTATTTGTGATGCCAAACTTCTTAAATCGTTTTTCATTAATGAGAGGAGAATGAAGATCTATTTTTCTTAAGTCAGTTTATAATTTTTAACTCTTATCCAATCAGTTGTAATTAATTTATCTACTTGCGTTGCACTACACAGATCAATCGAAGGAGTTTGTTAATAGCTGTGAAAGTAATTCAGTTAATGCATTACGTGTACTATATCTTGACAGAAGATTCTGTGTAATTATCCAAGAGCTGTTGTTCCTTGTACACATGCTGAGTCTTATACAGCTTACCGCTGTGATTGTTATACAGTCAGTTCACAACATTTCGTATCGTTCAGAAGTTTTATATTTTATGTAAAGTAATTGGTTAAAGTTAACACATACATAGCCTTGATTGTTAATGAATTGGCACTCATAAGATAAATTAACATGGAGTTCATTAATTTATTTAAAAATGTGATACATTTGTTACGATGTACAAGTTTATTATATACAAATTCAGTGCTTAAATATACATAACCTGTTATATCTTTTCTGCTCCTTCTCTGCACCTTTATATCTGACGTATAAAAAAATACAGTGCAGGTTGAATTTTCAACCCTCAGACTTTAATTTTTTTTTTCTTTTCCATAACATTTTTTGCTCAACAAGCTTTAGTCAAATAATGCAAAATTCAATAATACAGTTTTCTTCATCTTCAGTTTATATAAATATGTTTATTTTATCTGAAAAAATTATTACTTGCTTAAAGTAAAGCCAAGATAAATGAATGCTTAATGGTTGCTTCTAATTGATAGTGTAATGATTATTAAAGTGGCACAAAGCACGTCGTACCTTAAAGTATTGTAGTTGAGGTAAACATTGTTTATGTTGAGTTAAGTTAGACGTTAAAAATTTGTAAAAAATTTTTTTAACCATTCTTTTTTTATTTGTATATAAATAGGTATTACAGGTGTGATGATCCATGTTAACCTATGTAGTTGTTAAAAAAAAAATTCAATTTTCGCTTGAGCGGTAACAGTGTAAGTATTTCTGTCAATGCGAATGTGGACATTAAATGTTGTGTGAGAAAAGAACAGAAAAGGGCAAGACTACGATTCCTGTGGTAATACAAAGTAAACGTTGTTTTCAGTAATAAACTCATCTAGAATTATGAGAAAAATATTTAAAAAGTTCTATCTCTATGGGTTTTCAAGATATCGAACTTGAAAAAACGAAATAATTGTTTTACAAATAAATGCGATAGTAGAGTGATTTTTTGCTAATTGAATAAAAAAAAGTAAGAAAAAAATACTGAAAAAACACATACCTGCTTACTCTCCGAGATATTGCGTCTCGCGGATCAGAAACAAGGTTTTATACATCTTTAACTTTCACACAAAAACATTTAAAAAATTCATATTATTTATCAATTTAAAAATGATGGAATTCAATTCAATTTTACTATCGCTTCCCGACACACTGACACAGATCAAAGTATATTCTCCATTCATATCAGCTTGGTAGCTGATACGATATTCATGTAGGAGTTATTACGTCTACTTCAACACTATATCGATAGCCTGTACGAAAAAAGGACAACTAAGATAATATAATCAGTAATGGCTCCCTCATGAGACATTAAAGAATACGTGATTGGTATCGATAATACTTAATTGTCTATGATACAAATTTATTAATTTTTTTACCCGAAATAATTTTAATGTCTTATTTTTATATTTAAAAAACAGTTTATTAACGAATTTGTGTTTTTTCCTACCTTGGGCTACTTTGAGGGTTAGGTGTGCCCTCGGTGGGAAAAATGTGGTTCGCACCTGGTGCGCATCCAACCAGGGCAAGCACAAGGAGTCCCTCGAGCTCTGTTCACAGGTTCCTCGGGCCTGGTGCTTTTGCCCTGGTGACATGCGCCACCAGGTACAAAAACTACTATTATCAGTGAATATTATAGGTTAGAAAAAAGCAAATAAAACATTCTGTTTAAATTTTTTTCATTCATGAACACATAAACAAAGAGAACGAGAAAGAAGAGCAATACACGACAAAGAATACTTATCTTAACTACCTACCGACACATAGACACATACATATGTTTAACAGTACGTTCATGTGTATTATTTTCTATGCCTCTCTTCTCTCTGTCTCTTTTCGGATACCTGTGCGTAACTGTGCACATGCGCGAGCTTCGTTGGTTCTTTACTGAAACCGGGTTAACATGCAGGAATTGAAAGATCTTAAAAGGCTTTGAATTATGGTGAAATTTTTATACTTTTAAATAATCCTGTTCGCCAAGAAGCAATTTTCAAAAAATGATGAAAAAATAATAACAATTTTTAAATTAATTCATCGTTTTCTACAAGCACAAAATATTGAAAAAAGCAATGAAAAGGGCCTATAAATATATCTGTATGAGTACAATAAGAGAGAGAGAGAGATAGAGAGCGTGCGCGACAGGAGACAATAGATGGCTCTTTCTATCTCACTTATTTACTCTTACAGGTACTGCCAAAATGCATTTATCATTTTTTTCTCAACATTTTGCGCCTGTCGAAACAAAAAAAAAGTGCTCATTGTTAAAGAATTTTTCGCCCTACACGCTGGTATTTTAATTTTTTTTTGCACCTCAAGCACCCGTTATCAGATATAAGCAAAACGAACTTTTAAGCACAATTTTAACTATATTTAACCACTTTAGAATAATGATAACTATTTTATTTGCAATTAGTCGGCTAAATTACATGTTATATAAAAATGCCAAATCATCGATCAATTATCTAATTCAGAAGTTTCTCGATTGGTACCCATAAGTAATAAGAACAGAAATCAGGACTGCGTGATGATAATGGATAAAGTCCCTGACTACTAATCTGAATGTTGGGAGTTCGACTCTCGGAGTCAGAAAAATTTAAAATTATTTTTCAACAAAAATATATTTATATAATATTTGCTCATTCGTATTCTTACATTTAAATATATCTACACACTATATGCATAAAATATTATATTTACTTACATGTATATATCTAGTTTTATACACCTATATAAATGTAACATATGGTTAGTACACAATTGTACACTTTAATATAAAAAAGGTCATATATACACGTAAATAGTTATGTAGTTACCGTATATACTTACATACAGATAAACAAGTACTGCCGCATATATATATTTAGAGAGACAGAGAGAAAGGAGTGCTCATTGATGGGGTGAACAGCAATGGAAGAGTGGACCAGACTTTTCGTTGCATATTTCCCCTCACGCAGCTGTTTACTGCCGCCATAAGATGTTTCACATCAAAAGTTTGTCAATATAACTTGTAATGAATTCCTCGTAAGCTCCGCTCACTACCTCACTAACCTTGTAAAAAATAACCAAATCCGAAAAAAATTAACAGTAGAGTAGCCAACCACATGTGTGGAAATTAACAGATAAAAAGAGTTTGTAATTATAATCAGCAATGGCTTTCTCGCAAGCTTTGCTCACTCACTCACGTTGTGAAAAATAACCAAATCTTACGATGTATTGATAGTAGAGTAGCCAACCACATATATGTAGGATTAATAAAAAAAAGTTTATAAATATTATTAGTACTGGCTCCCTCGTGAGCTTCACTTGCTAACTCANCCCGCTGAAAGTGGTTCTGGCCATAGCAGAATAAGCAGAAGCCACAACATCTTATCAGCCACGAACTCATTCGTGTAGGTTAAGGAATCACTGAAAATTACGGCACGAAGCATTAAGGAACTCAAAGAGTTATAAATATAATCAGCAATGGCTCCCTTGCTCACGTTGTAAAAAATAACCAAATCCTACGATGTACTGATAGTAGAGTAGCCAACCACATATATGTAGGATTAATAAAAAAAAGTTTATAAATATTATTAGTACTGGCTCCCTCGTGAGCTTCACTTGCTAACTCACTTGCCTTGTAAAAAATAACCAAATCCGAAAAAGTACCAACAGAAAAGTAGCCAACCACATGTGTATCAAATTAGCAAAAAAAGAGTTATAAATATAATCAGCAATGGCTCCCTTGCTCACGTTGTAAAAAATAACCAAATCCTACGATGTACTGACAGTAGAGTAGCCAACTGCACACGTCTTAAATTAATGAAAAAAAAAGCATATAAATATAATTAGTAGTAGCTCCCTCGCGAGCTGCGCTCGTTCGCTCACGTTGTAAGACATAACTAAATCCTAAGAAGTACCGACAGTAAAGTAGCTAAGCACATATGTGTGGATTTAAGTATTTTATCTTGATATTTTTCACCATTAGAATCACATTTTCTGCATCTAAATGTAAAACTTGAATTTTTGAACTTTCAAGTTCTATATCTCAAAAACGCATCAAGATACAATTTTTTAATTATTTTTCCCATAATGCTCGATACGTTCTTATTCAAAAATCACACTTACTTTTTGTTGCCACAGGAATCGTAGAATCCCCCAGAAAAGACTATTCACGCATAGTTTGTTATTTCTACAAGTAGATGTAAGGTGACCACCACGTTTCTTTAAGCGGGTCGTTAACCAGAAAATAAATAATTGCTTAAATAGTTATTCTTAAGTATTTGCTACTTGATATTGAAAGAATTAAAACAAACTTAACGTTAAAACTCTGACATATTTTTAATATTGTCCACATTTTTCTCATTATAAAAATAATCATAACGAAATTTGTCTAATTATTAACAAAAATAACTGATAGTTTAATATTTAGGAATTATAATGCTAAGTCTGTATTAAAAATTTTACTTTTAAAGAATGTTATCGTTAACAGCTGGAGTCCCAAGTTTCAAAGTTTTTATAAAAATTTTTGCATGTATTATTTTAACAGTCGTCTAAGCACAAAAATTGTTACTAAGAAACAATGAAAGAAAAACAAATGTTTATTTAATAGTCCTTAAAAAAACATAATTTAGGTAACAAAATACACATGTCAAATATAGATGTACTTACAGTATTATGTTTAAAAAAACGTGTAACTTGTCTTTGGGTAAAAATAAGGTTATCTCTTGGTTAGTCTACTAATAAAATTAAAAAGCTTAGGCTTGTACTTCATTTATAAGAAGCGAATGTAAATTACAATGATTTATAGTACATAAGACTTCAAGTAACAAAACTGTTTGTGTGTAACATCGCTTTTATCGTGAATTAAAAAGATACTGGATAAGTTTTTGATTCCATAATTAATATATTAAAATAGCAGTTAAATATTTTAATCGTCAATACCGTGATGTTTACTGGTGTGCATCAAAACGCGACTAACTTTCTAACCTTAATAGTCCCTCTCTTTTCTAGTACCTCACTCTTTTCAAATAATTGCTTTCAAAGTTTTTCATTCACACCTAGTAATAGATGTTGTTATGAATTATTTTTTTAAATTATTTATACAAACAAAAATAATCATTCACTATTTTACAATACGTCCCCTTGAATTTACATGCTTGGCTTATTACAATTTTATTATGTTATTTGTTGATTTCATTTTTTTCAATTTTTTGTACTTCCTTTGGTTTCTCAATTCTACCATGTTTATTTTCTTTAAGAACTCTTTTTTCTGTGGATATTTAGATACTAAATCAGCCAAATTTCTTTTTAATCAGTTTTAATTATATTAATATTTTCTCATCCATAATTTTCATTTACATAATGGTATTCTAAATCAAGGTGCTTCGAATTTTTTGATAAATTACCAAATTTGTCTATAACTACCACTTCCGAGTTCTGTTTATCTAAGCTTATTGGGTTGTCGAAATTTATTTCAAATGGTTCATTTAATAAGTTTTTAGTAAATAGTATTTTTTTTGTTGCTTCTAATTACGTTGTGTACTCTGCAAATGTAGAGCATTTTGTTACATTACTTTTCTTACGTTTCTTGTACACAATTTCATTATTATATTTTCTTATTACAAATTCTGTTATTAATTTTTATCTAAATAGCCACCAGCAGAATCAAAATCAGATTTCACCTTCCTCTGTCAAAATATAACGTTTCTTTCCTGATTTCAGGGAGAAGCCTAGTAGAAAAGTATTTTGGCGTAATCTGCGTAGAAATAACGTCATGAGCCGTAAGCAAAATCAGGAAAAAAACTTTATCTGTGAGAGGGGGTATGGCGAAAATGCTTTTTCATATGTAATTTGTAAATTTGCTCTTACACAAAGAACGTAAATAACACGCATCACGCGATAACCGTATTATATCCAGAGTTGATACAGACGAATCATATTATAAGTAAAAATGCAATTCATCCGTGAAATTCATACAAAACGTATTGTGTATATACAGCAAGCTCATATGACAAGTGAAGCTCGCATACGTCACTTATATGCGTGTGTGTGTATTAGCTTTTCGTTGAATGTTTTATAATATGCTGATATGTAATACGGCCAGCCTTGTTGTAAGAATGCGTGTATGTACTGAAATTGTACGTAACATGTATGAATCGTATTATATGTATGAATGCATAATTTACTTGCGCATTGATAGTTCATTTCTAATAATGTTTACCAATTAAAAAATTGTAATTAACAAATTATTTTATTATACTCAAAATATATTGTAAAATCTACAAAAGTATTAATTGCAAAATTTGTAAACCTACTGTCACACTTGAACTTGTATTTGGCGTTCTTTTATTGCTGATGTAAGCTTTTATTATCACTGATCCAAAAAACTCAATCGCAGTTTGCAAGAACATTGCTCATTGGTTGACCTAATTCAACCTAAGGCCTCTTTTACTCGCACTGACGCTATAACAAGTCACCATCAAGAGGAAAAATTGCTTTTTTTACGTCTGCCACCTGCCCTCTAAAGTCTTAGTCTACTCTTGGCTCCAGTGACTCGCGAGTACCTTATACACATAAGGCATAATGTGTTGGCTGAGGCAACTTGGGCGCAGTTCAAGAGTATCAATAGTATCAGACTACGCTAAGGAGCGAGGTACAATGAAGAAGGCCCGCTGAAAGTAGTTCCGGCCATAGCAGAATAAGCAGAAGCCACAACATCTTATCGGCCACGAACTCATTCGTGTAGGTTAAGGAATCACTGAAAATTACGGCACGAAGCATTAAGGAACTCCAAAGCAGCAGTTATAGCAAAATTATCAGTGTACCCCAACCCTCGATAAGAGATATAATCTTTTTGACTTAAGGCTATGCAATACTTTTACGTTATGGATCACAAGTAAATTGTCTTGTTACATAAAAAAAAATTATACTTAGAACTTGAGATACAAAAAAATTTATTTTGGAGATAGTTTAACTCCATGAATTTTTTTGAAAACTTTTTCAAACATATCAACTATAAATTATCATTAAGTTCTCAGAAATTAAGTTTAAAAATTTTATAGATATATTTACAATTTTAAGCTAGAAAATAAAAGCATCTATTAATTTAACCTTAAGGAAAATAAGGGATCATCTTAGATGTTACCAAGATGTTACCATTGTGATTGTATTCCATTTTTTATAAAAAGTAATTCCCACCTTGGGTCCTGAAAAAAATTAGAACTTCGGTATTGAAAAAAATAATTTAATTTTAGTAACTAACGTTTATAACTCTTTTTTTATTCGATAAACATGTCAACTATCAAGCATCATTCAACTTCCATAGTAAATAGTTTCGGAATTCCAAAGTTCATTTTGCGATCTTAACCAATTTTTTTTTTTTTTTTTTTAACTGAGTTACCGCGACAGCCTACTGGCCTAGTCGCTAGGGCCACCCAATCACCACCTATGTGTGGGGGTGTACTTCCCCACCGATTTCCACCTTTTTACTGATATCATCCCTAATCTATGATCACAGTGTGAGTATCTCCGGTGGAACACTTTGCCAGTTAAGCTGACACTCTCTGCACCAATGGTGAATCGGGTCCACTCGCCACTACATAGCTTTTTCCTTGGAGAGGACTCCATATTTTAGGAAATTCACTTCTCGCCAGTTAAGCCAGCGCTCTCTGTCGAAGCATCAGATCCAGGCTAATTAGCATCCCGGGAGAAGCCCCATGTTTCAGGGACCACTCCTTGCCAGTAAGGCTGGCGATCCCTGCCTGGCGCATTGGATTCGCTAATGTCTACCTATAGCCCTAACACTGTTTTCCTTTTACTCAGGACCGAAGACCTGTGGGGCAAGGAAAAAACCCTGTCGTTACTTTGAAAGGAAATTCCACGGAAAAATCCACCCCGAAACAGATGGTATTAGATAGAAACTTTTCCCGATGATAACAGTTTTTGAAAATATTTGCGTTTACCGGGAATCGAACCCACAACCCCCAGAACAGCGTTGTATCAGTAACAAGCACGCCTACCATGGAGCCAATACCACTCCTGTTTTTGGGGGTTACTTTATGGGGTGATTTTAATTGACGTAGAATACTTTTCTTCCAGTAATCAAGTACGTTTTTTCTTTTTTTCAACCCTCTACAGTATTTTACAGTTGAATAAAAATCGGAATAACACACCTTAGGTACTTTTCTTGTAAGTGGGTAGAAAGTAGTAAGAAATTACTAAAGAATGTTACTAAGGCCTTAATAGAGTTGTATTTTAAGCTATAGTCGGACTAATTTTATTAACAAAAATTTTTAAAAATACGCATATAACTAGTCATTTTTTTATGTTAAAGATATGAGCGAGAACCGAACGAACCCGTGCTGAGAAAATTTTCTACGTATCATTACGAGGTTAACATACCCCAACCCTTAATGAAGAATGAAATCTTAAAGAATAAATTCTGTATAATACTGTATCATTATCAAAGAAAAGTAATCCCATTTTCGTTTTATGACAAAATCATTATTTGAACTTGCAAAATAAAAAAATTCTACCAAGGAACGCTTTATTACCAAAATTTTTCTTAGAATTTCTGAAACACGTCAACCATGAGGTACCATTCATTACTTAAAAAAATAAATTCAACAATTTCAGAGTCATTTTTATAATTTTAAATGAGAAAACGAGAGAAAAATACCCTTGTATCACTAATATATGAAGCAAAGTCCCAAAACTTATTATAAATGCTAACTGCGAAAACTACTCAATTTAATTTAATATAATTTTGCATACTGTTTCTTAAAATATCCTAGATGGTTTTCGAATAGTTTTTTCTTGAAAAAATTGATAATAATAACAATAAATGAGCTCAAAGGCCGGCAAAAAAAATTAGTAGCTTTGCGCTTTAGTTCAGCAGGATCCGCTAGGTGGTATCAAAGCAAAATTAAAGCCACCTGCAATCAAAGCCAGTGCGTCTGGTCACAGTATTTCCAAACAAAATGTCGATTACCTTAGTCCTCAACTGACAGTACATGAAGAACAGAGCTTTTAGTCGTACAGCTGCGTATCCTGGCTATTGATGACACTCTGATGACAGATTACAAAGGGCTGGCGAATTACGCTGATTTTCAATCAGGATTGCAAAGATAACCAAGTACCATATAAAGAAAGGCAATGTGAACCCTAATCTCCCTATTACAATCCCAGAAGATGTCTGGCTAGAGCATAACTAGCTTTTATGCTAAATAGCGTCGTGGCTGTTCTTCCAATCAACCTGGTACTGCTGAAGCAGATTTTGCAGCAACTGGAAGCCAAAAAAAAAATCCTCTTAAGGTTTGGGCGATCACGTTTTTTGAAAATATTATCAGTCTCTGACAGGAAGTATCACCACTGGCCCCTTACAGAGCCATCACAAATCCTTACGTTTATCAAACCATTATTAATCTTATCATTCCTTTTTGGGTCTCTCTGACGTGAAATTATCCAACCAACAAATATTTTCTTATAACTATTCCCGAAAAATATTTAACAGGAAATTTTGACATAGATGTACACGGAAAGACCTTTTTCGCTAAAAATTCCCTGCCACGATTTTTAGCACCAAGTAATTAACTTATAAGATTGTATTGATGTCAGATCAGTAACTTTTTACGCCAGTCTAGTAATTGAAATTTCTAGCCCCACACAAGTCACGATAAAATTCATGCTAAGTATGTTTGCCTGCCGACAGCAGTGTGCGCATTCAGTGGCTGTGGTAGGTGTTTTTCGCCTACCATCGCCTAGCCTCGAAAAATCAGTGGCATGCACAGAGTGAGCAGTACTTTAAATTCACCACTTACTATACATAGTATACATATATACACACTTGATAGTAGTTTATCGTGCGTTATTCCTTTCTTTATTTGCCTGAGGAGTTGTTGATTATAAGCAAATGCAAATTTTCTTTAATTTATAAATTTTAATTATAAGTTATCATAATAAGTGCATACAATCAACACAATCCGGTGTACTAAAAAGTATATACATAATGTTCTAACCTACAAAAGAAGATCAACAAAGCAAGAATGTGTGTATATACACAGACTAATGAAGCACAAGTGCTATAAGACTCTTTTGCGCATGCGCTATTTTGCATTGCTGGAAGAAATACTTGATAAGCGAAAAACGCCTACCACGCACTGACATGATTCTGACTCATGGTAGTAGGATATTTATAATAACTCATAAATTTTAGCATAGGTTTTATATTGTCGTAATACGAATAATATCCTTACCACGTACTGAAAAGCTCATAACTGCTTGTGGTAGGGGATTTTCAACAAAAAAGGTCTTCTCGTGCACCTGCTAATAGAGTATATAAAGCCTACCACTTTTCAACCATTTCAGTTATTCACTAGCAGACGTCACAAGAACAGTTTTTTGCCGTGAGATTGGGTACCTTGACCACCGACGACCCTACGTTACCCTTTTGATTTTAAGATTTTAAGCATTTTACTAGCACCGATCTTTTTCAAGGTATGTATTCGGCGAACTCAATAGTGAATCTAGAAAGGAAAAATAAACTTAAGCAAACGAGATAGTCTTTAACAGGCAAGTGACAAGAACAAATATTTGCCTTGGATCATTCAAATGACTGAGCTCCACAATTTTAAGAAGATGCTTTGGATGCCAACATCTCCAGCAAAACACCAGAAGATATTAAAAAAAAGCTTTACAACTAGTTCTAATGCTTCAGAACGTTGTGGTCTTCCTTAAAACCAGCCAGGTGCTACAAAAGTAGGCCAGAGAAGATTACCCTAAGGTATCGAAGCAGTCACATTTGCTGAAAACTTTAGTCAAGAAAGAATTTAGCTCACTGGTCCTTTTTAGGACCATAAGACGTTGAATTACGTTGCCAATAACTATATTACAACTTACTAAAGTTGGCAAAAAAGAACTCTCAGAGCAAAAAAAAGCTTATAACAATGCCTAGAGCTGCAAAAGAGCGAATAAGAAGGAACATTTCAAATGCTTCAAATGTATACAATTACGGCCCTTTTTTCAGTGCCAACAACTATCTTACTGTACTTTTCAGCATCTTTATATTGCTTTTTTGACTTCCTTACAGCTTATTATTTGACCAAAATTTGAGAAAATGGCTCCCGAAGGAAAAGCCTCCCGACAAGTGTTTAGATAAATATTACACATATCACCCTAAACTTGAGTGTGCAATAATTACTTGCTTTATGTGCGAAAATGTTTATTATTGCAATGATTTTATCAAATTCAGTAGTGGTAGATATGTTGGTGGTGTACTTATGATTTGCCCTGAACATGAATATATGGATCTAACTTCAAAAGTAGGAAAGGATGATCTTATTGTCACAGCAAGAACTACTACTGATTAAACAAACTAAAGATTTAAAAAAAGAATTACTATCTGAATTAGAAAACAAATCTTACCTGACACCACTATGGTCGACAGAGAATTTATTACTTAAACAACTGAATAAAGACATAAATAAAAAAATGATATTTTAAAAGAACTAATAAAAATACATTAACGAAATTAAGTGTTGTTCAGTGAGAAACAAATACAAACTGTAGAAAATATCAATAAAAAGTCTTTTGCTGTTGCATTAAGTAAAAAAAATTCCTTATAAAACAACAATTAATAAAATAATCATACAAACTAATGAACGTGAAAAAAATAATGTTTATATAAAAAATGAAGTAGCACGAATAATAACTAATACTAAAAATATGCAAACAAAAAATGTGTACGCTAAAAACAATGAATCACTAATAAACCTCATGATTAGTAAAAGTTTAAATAAAATTGAAAGAACATTTTAAAAATTACCAAAAGATGAATGTAAAGTTAAAACTGAACAAATAAACAATCCAAAAATAAAAATAATTGGGGTAGACAATACAAATGAAGTGGATATGAAAGAACTCGAGAAACAATTGACATGAAAAATTTTATGAAAATATAAAGCTATAGAAAAAGTACTACACATATATAAAACCAAAGAATTATACTACAGTAATAATGGAAGTAAGTCCAGAAGTTTAAAAATAGATAAGAGATAACAACTACGGAGTACTTGTTAAGTATCAAAGTTGTAAAACTCATGATATGGTCAATGTTATGCCGTGATATATTTGTGGAAGATTTGATCACAGTGGTTTTAAATAAAATAATAAAACAGTATGCCGAAAATTTTTTGATAGTCATAAAGTTATTGAATGCAAAAGTGAAACACTTATGTGTATAAATTGTACCTACAATAATATAAAACGTAAAACTGCTTACGACGTCGATCATCTAACAAATGATTCTGCAAAGTGTGTAATTATACAGAACAAAATAAAAAAAACTAATTGATACAGCTGATTATCCCACTAAACTTGTAATATCGACATGGACTTGTAAGGAAGTACAACGATTTAATAAGATAAACAATAGATCAATAGATTTCACCGAGATCAAGGAATGAACGTGCTTATTCAAAGCAATAGAGCCAAACGTAAATATACTTGATGGCCTGCTGATAGAGATAGTCAAGCCGGATGTGTGTGACTGTGATATTGAGTTTCTAAAGGGAGATATAAATAACAAAGAAAAAATATTATAACTTAACATAAGAAGTTTAAATTCAAATTATGAAAACTTAAAAATCTGTATTAAGAGACTAAGGATTAAGCTGGTTATGATTGTGTGTGCAGAGTTGTAGATTCTTGAACATTACCAATACAATATTATACAAGGATACAAGGTATTTTATAATTTTGGAAAAATTAATGAAGCTGATGGAGTAGTGGTGTATATTAAACACGAGATTGATGAAAACACTGAAATGATTGAAGTATGAAAGTTACAAAATGTTACGTACTAGAATGATGCTAAATAATAAAATCAATATAGAAGTAAACTCAATAAATTGATGCCACGGTTTTGCTTGCAATGAATTCAATTTGTGCATTAACATTTTTGCAAAAATAAAAAATATAAAAAATATTTAAAATAACTTAATAATTGAAAATTTTAACATAAATATAGCAGAGTGCAATATGGTTCGTAAAGACTTTTTAAAACAATAAGACCACAAAATTCCAGTGCAAATGGCTCATGTATTAATAATATTTCATTAAAAATAATAACTGTGACGCAAACACTTTCAAAATAAAACAACTAATGCCTAATCATTATCCTTTGCTTATTGAAATAAATAAATATCAAAAAATCATAGTAGATAGACAGAAATTTCATATTAACTACAATAAACTTAAAATAATAGCTAATAACTTGGACTAGAAGGACATAAAATCGAATACAGCTGTAACTAAACTTATTGACATGATACACTGTTATGTACAAGAAATGTATAGGAATTAAATTCGAAAGGAAAAAATAGTAACGTCCCTAGAAAAAGTTGGAAAACTTATTTAATAATTAAATCTTGTAAGAATATAGAAAATTTTTATAAGAAAACGGAAAATAATATTAAAAGTAATCAACGAATAATGAAATGTTAAAATTATGTTAAGGTATTAGACAAAGTGATAAAAGACTCCAAAATAAAACGTAATTAAAAAACCATCGAAACAAACAGTAAAAGTGTTACAAAACTTTGGAACATTATAAATTCTAAAATTAATAAAAAAGAAATCAAAACAAAAAAAGTAATATAAAAGTTATTTATAATAAAAAAAGTTATCTAGTAAGTGAGCAAATTAAATAAACTCACTGTTTTAACGAACATTTTCATAAAATAAGTGTAAATTTAAGTAAAAATATAGTAAAACCAATAACACACAGTTTATGCTGACGATACTGCAATTATATCTCTTGGAGATTCTTGGAGTGATTTTAAAAGAAATATTCACAAATAATATATAGGCAGCTGATTGGCTGGCTCTAAATGTACTTTAACTGAGTATAGAAAAAACAGTATTTATGACATTTAGAAACCATTATTGTAGCAAACCATGGGCATTAAGAATAAGAATTAGGAATAAAAAAATTAAAAGGGTTGAATATTGCAAGTATTAAGAGTTAATCTTCGATTTTAATTTAAAATGAGACAAACATATTGAAAATATTATTTAAAAAACTAAGTATTTAGCATTTGTATTTCATAAAATCTCTAAATGCGTGAATTGCGATACACTAAAGATAATATATGGTGCTTTCTTTCACAACAAAATAAGCTATGGTAGAAGTGCTTGGAGTGGTGCATATATTACCCATATTAGTGTTCTACAGAAAATTTAAAACAGACTCATAAAAATTGTGAATAAGAATATACATACAACAAACAAACTTTCATACCTAAAACAACTCTTTGATTTTGAATCTATTTAATTGCATTACAGTGAATTACAAAAACAATATAAGACTTTGAATAATTTAACTCGAAATGAACTAATACAATTACTAAAACTAAAAAAAAACTATGAGTTATAAGAACAATTACATATAAAAATAACTCGAAAAGAGCCGGGGTTGCATAGGAACTTTTTCTGGTGATAACAGTTTTTGAAAAAATCTGCACTCATCGGAAATCCAACCTACGACTCTTAAAACTGCATTGTATCAGTAACAAGCACGCTCACCATTGAGCCAACGCCACTCTTTTTGTATTTGTATTTAGTATACAATATACATTTTAGTTATTATAATGCTAAAAAGTGGCGAGATGAGGCTCAAGGACTTCGTTGTTCCGGTAGTATAGTCTTCTGATTTAAGACAAAAAAATTTAATCGTATATTTTTTATCAGTTTTGAATCCTTCTAGCTTTAACGAACTGCCCTTTTTTATAATATAACGTAAGAAAGTGTAAATCAATAGCCTTTTCTCCAGGATCAACAATTATTTTAGAGTGCAAGGAACGCCCTGTAATTTTAAGCATCATTATATTTTTTTGTTTATTCATTTTACTTTTTATTCACCCAAAACTGCATGGATTCTAAACATCAATTTTAGTTATTAGAACTTTTTTCCTCCAAGTTGTGTCAAAAATAGATGCGATATTATAAACTGAAAATGTTTTACGTTCATACGATAAAAAAAGATGCAACATCGAGCTACCTTTCTATATCTCTCTGTGGTCGCTACACTGATTGCCTATGCCTACATATACGTAAAACATATATAGCCAATCAGCAGCGAGCACAGAGAGAGATAGAAAGGTAGCTCGATGTTGCATTTCTTTTTAACTTGTTAACGCTTCCACTTATAGGCTTGCCTACTATATCTATAATATCTCTATGTTAACATTTCATGTCAACATATTAAGGTGCTGTACACAGTGAATTTTGAGCAAAGCCGAGACGGGGGGGGGGGTTGCTAGTTGTTCATGTTTACTTAAAGCAGGCATGAATACAACACATTACTTCGTTAGCATTTTTGATTTAGAATTTGAATAATCATGAGAAGTACAAGAAAAAATTTCACTTCAAGTATGAGAGATACATGTTTTTCTTGTTGATGCAAATTTTTTTGGATGTATTCACGTATAGCGTATTTAAAGACTATAGTTCTCCCCTCACTGGTTTCTTATTATCTTTGTTATGCTATAATGATCCCTATATCTTTTTACGAATAGTTTCTTGATTAACAATATTCATCTTGTGTTCTTTTCTTTTTTTTTTAAGCTTTCTTACAACTGCCTGGTTATTTTTGTGGATTTAGAACCAATGTTCACATTTTTAAAAAGAATACTATAAATTAAAAGTGTACCTTATTATTTATTAATTCAGTAAAATATACATTTTTTAATTGAGGACTTTTCAGGATATCTTACATTTTCTAAATTTTTAGATAATATTCGAAACTTATTAACTGTACGTAATAATTTAAAAAAATTTTTTCGATTATTCCAAGCTCAAGAAAAAGGAAACTTTCTATTACACTAGTTAAAAATTTTTTTAATTAATTTCTTGTCCATGCTTAAACCAAAAAAAGATGGAATTATTTTTGCAAGAATATTTATCAAGTAAAAAACAGTTACCAATACTTAAAAAAGGTTTGACATAAAATAATTCAACGCTTAATTGTATCTAGCTGGAATATAAAATGGAATAATAAAATAGGTACACAAAAAAAACTTGCTTCTGGATAAGCCTCTTCATTTTTTTCAAACATGCCCTGCATTTTTGAAGTATCTTATGGATGTTAGTATTTGTAATGTGTGTGTATGGCTATGTATGACGTAAGCAGTGCTTGTAGCGCTCATAAAGTCTTACTACTTATTGAGAACAACAGAACGGGCAGTTAATGTTAAGCCAAGCCTCTGTACAGTACTATCTTCTATCATGTATATTAAAGTTGAACTAGCATTATGATACACACCCAAAGTGTTTTATTAAGTACAACCTCAACGATATAAAACATTATAATTGGCGATGAGGATTTAAAAAAAAAGCTACCCATAGCTTATAGGAGATACGAAACATAGTGAAGACGAAGAAGTTGAAGATAAATAATCTTCGTTGTATACGAAAAAAAAGAAGATTTAATAAAGGGTATCAGTGATCATCCAAATATTACTGTGTGCGGTTTCTTGACTTTAAAAGAGTGGAGAAAATGAAAAAAAAACTGTTGAAAGCTAAAGTTGAGAAAAAGGCTGAAGTAATTAAAATGGTGAATGGTGTAGGTAGAATAGGATTTAATCTAAGGAAGGACAACTTGGACATGTATGTAACACGGAGAGAAATGTATTATCTCACATATGACGTTAAAAGAACAAGGACAGGTAGCTGTACTAAGGCCGGGTTGGATTTGTATAAGCTTGTATGTTAATTGTGCGCTCTAGCAAAACCAAAAGACAAAAGTTTCGACACCATTCTCAAGCTTGTAAAGAATTACCTCAATCTTAACCGTAACGAGGCAATGGAATGATGTAAGTTTCAACAAGCAAAGCAAGCTACACCATAAAGTATTGCCAATTATATCGCCCGATTGAAGGAACTAACATGGTATTGTAATGTCACTGATTTAAATAATGCTATGAAAGATCAAGTTATTTGCGGCATTATAATCATCATTCAAAAGTGGCCTTATTAAGTGAAGAAAATCTAACATTAGACAAGGTGATTAAATTGACTACAACAATTAAAGCGCCTGTATCAACTTCCATTTTCACTTGAATTCCCTCAATTTCAATGTTAAAAAATAAAAGCTCAGCTTTCACCGAGTTTGAAAATACCTCTGAATTAATCGCATTTATAGAATCAATAGTCGTGAATATAGGATCCTCCTTGGCTCCTTTGTCTACCTTAGTTTCGAACTCAACATGATTAATATTACTATAATTTTGTAAATTGAATTATAAATGTGGTATCAGAATCGGATAAGATTCAATTATTTGGGGATAGTTTGGGGCAGACTAAATTAAAAATTCTGGGAATTATGAAAACTTGAATGTGAAGTTTCAAGGAATGTAGCGTGTATTAGACGGCTTTGTATAGCGTGGTGACGGGCCAATGTTATTAGGACGCTGATGTTTCAGAGAATTTGACTGCTGGCTTTTAAAAATCAATAACATCCCTGTAAATAAAATTTTGTTTACTCATAGTGAAGGTGAATATAAGAGTTGGAAGATTAATTTAGCATTTAAAGACGATGTTAAACCTGTACAAATTAAACCGTATCATACAGCTATAGCACTGGCGAGCAAAGAAACGATAAAAGTAGGGAGCTTAGAGCCAGTCTCAGTTAGTCAGTGAGCTATGTCTATAATTCAAGTACTTGAAAAAATGGAGAAGTGAGAATTAGTGGAAATTTTAAGATGGGTGTAAGCCCTCAATAATTAATTAAAGGCATCTGATTCCTATGAAAAGAAAATTTTAAAAACTTTGAATTCTGGTTTAACTTGGTCGTAAATAGATTTGAAGCATGCATTCATGCAGTTTAGTGTAGACAAAAAATAGAGAGACGTTTTAACTATTGTAAATGAGAATAATTTATTTAGATACACCAAGTTGCTGGAAGGGGTTGCTTCTTGTTCTGCGGAATGTCAAGATATCTTAGAAGATATACTAACAGGCGTTCGTCCTACAGAAATTTATATCGACAATATTTACTGTACAGGTCGGGATGAAAAAGAGCATGTAAACGTATGTAAAGTATTCCATAGGTTGGAAAACGCTGGCTTGAAAGTTACTTTAAAAAAATGCAATTTTTTTAAGAATGAAATCAAAATCTTGGGTTTTATTATTAATAAAAATGGTTTACAGGCGTTACGAAGTAAAATCACCGTAATAAAAAATGCACCAATACCTACATGTAAAAAGGAATTAGAAGCTTTTTCAGGTTTGGTGAATTTTTACAAAAGATTTTTGCCAAATCGAGTTAATTATTTGAAACCTTTGTATGAATTAAAAATGAGAAATGTTTGGCATTGTGATGATGAGTGCCTAAAAACATTTGTTTGAATTAAAAGGCAAATCACTTTGAACAAGGTTTTAACTCTGTATGATCCAAATAAACCATTAATTCTAGCATGTGACGCTTGTCAATGCGGTTTTCAGTGGTACTCTTACACCTCTTTCATGATGATTTAAAAGGACCTGTTGGCTTCCCATCCAAAAAGATACCCAAAAATGAGCTGTATAGAGCAATATTGGATATAGAAGTTGGAACAATTGTTTTTGGATTTAAAAACTTTTACTAATATACAGTAAGAAATCACGTTATGCTACAAATAGATCATGAGCCTTTGAAATTCATTTTTGGGTCGAATAAAAGTTTATCTATGTTAACTCTAAGTCATTTGCAAAGATGGGCGTATTTCCTTTCCGGTTTTCAGTATGATATAGAATTTTTGAAGTCAAATGCAAATGGTAACTGCGACATGCTGTTGAGAATACCTATTGATGACGATACTTATGTATTTGAAATGGAATACACAAATCTTAATTATATTATTGAGGGGCTACCGAAAAAAGATTTAAAAAAATAGATTGTAGCAAACTGAACGGCAAATGATCCACTCCTAAAAAAAAAATGTATTATCCGGAAAAATGGTTGGCCTTCAAAATAAAAATCGTTAACTAAATCAGGAAAAATTCTTTTTTACAAATGTACGGAGTTTTGTTTTGAAAATAAATTTTTGATAAGAGGATATATAATAGTGATACCCAAAACACTGCATAATACCTAACTTGAAGAATTACATGCTACACATCTTGGAGTTTTCAAAATGAGAAAAATTTCACGAAATTGTTCTTGGTGGCCAAAGTTAGACGAAAATATAAATGCTATAGCAAGTACTTACAAAATATGCTTGGAATCACGTCTAGAAACTACAAAAATTTCACTTACTCGGTAACAATAGCCTAGCAAGCCCTGGTCTAAGCTTTACATAGATTTCTTAGGTCCTTTTTGTGATAATATGTTTTTAGTAATGATTGACGCTCATTCTAAATGGTCAGAAATAATTAATATGAAGAAAAATACTCAATCGTGTACACTTATTTCGATTTTTAAAACACTCTTCAGCCGTCCTGGTTTGCCAGATGATATTGTAAGCGACAATAGACTGCAACTTAAAAGCATAGAACTTCGTGAGTTTTTGAAAAGAAATGGAGTAAATCAGACTTTTTCACCATCTTACCCTCCAGCTACGTTCAGTGCGGCTGAATATTTGTTGAACAGATTTCATTTATTAAAACCTACCTTACAAGTAGCAAATGAAAAGAAGCAGCATTCTCAAGAATTGTATTAGACAAATGAGGGCAAATGTTTTTTTCTGTTAGAGAAACTATTTATGCAAAAGTTTCTACAAATAATCCCGTAGGTAATTCAAAAGCAGTGGTGGTAAAACAAATCACACCAGTTATATATGAAATAAGAATGGATAAAGAGTAATTTGCTAAAAATATGCGAATCAATTAATTAACATCAGACAATTTGAAAATTTAAAAAGAAGGAAGATTGAGTAGTTTTCCGACAAAACTCAACTACGACGCTTAAAGAGATTGAAAGCTGAACAAATGAAGTAATTATGCTCAGTATTTTTATAGTAAGTAATTTAGTAATCACTTACACACACTGTTTTAACTGGAAGGGTAATTTTTAAACTAAAAGGAGGGAAGTTGTATGTGTATGGCTATGTATGACGTAAGCAGCGCTTGTAGCACTCATGGAGTTTTACTACTTGTTGAGAACAAAAGAACGCGCAGTCGATGTTAAGCCAAGCCTCTGTACAGTACTACCTTTTATCACATATATTAAAGTTGAACTATCATTATGGTATATACTCAAAGTGTTTCATTGCGTACAACCTTACTTATACAAAATATATCAGTATCTTTAATATATATATGTCAGAAATAAGAATGTTCAACAATTACAGGAGTCATTTCGTATAAAGTTAAACATGTTAATACTTTAAATATGTTGACAAAAAATAAGATGTCTTTTGTACAAAAAACTAATTAACATGATAATTTTTTTTGCAGGTGCTGCACCAAATGGGTAGCTGTATGTAGTTAATCAATTGCATTTAGATAACATGGTTTTACAAAGCTGTTCAACTGGAAGCTCTCGTTGTGCTAGGCGTGCTCTTATTATCCTTCTAGTCTGGGGTCTTTTTGTTATTGCCACAGTCCAATTTCGACATTCTGGACATAAAAACTTCTTTTTTAACGCATTTAGTAGTGAAGTGGGTCTTCTGCCAGACTCAAAAAATGAATTCCAAAGTGATACTGCTCGTCGATTTAATTCGCAAAAACAGATAAGTACCAGTCAATTCCAACCCAAACAAGAAAGAAGCAAAGCTTACGGGTTAAATGTACATAATGGTGATAATAGTACCATCAGTAATCTTATTAACTTCCAACTCAATCTTGTTCACCAGCCCTTACAGACCGAAGATGAATTAATTAATGAAATTGAAGCACGATTACCTAGTTTGCCACTATCTTATTGGACTAATTTTATAAAATTTGGGCAAGCAAAATCCACAAAAATAACAAAACAAAATTGTACCCCTCTTTATCCAAATGTGTTTGAACTTGAATTTAATAATTTGTATTGGCAGACATTGCATACGAGTAACGGTACCTTCCAGCTTTTTGATGCTTTTTATGATAACCGCAAGCTGTCACGCATCGGCCCAGCTATACGGATCATTGGTATGATTAATAGGATAGAACCTACTGTGAAATGTTTCTGCCAAATGTGGTTCAAAGGTGAACGTGAAGCTCGCATTGTAGATGTATTTGAATACAAATATATTTGGTATTCCAAGTGGGGAAATTATAAACAAGATATTTATCAACCATATGTCATAGCATGTAAGGTACCACAGTCACATTGGCAAAAAGGTCCTCCTGCCTCGATTTCCTTAGTTGAAAAACGTTGTGATACAGCTAAAAATAGTCTGAAAGTTATCTACAACAAACCTCCTAAAAAAAAAGATTTTGCAGTGTGTGTTAAAGGTTTGGATTTTTTGCACGAAGATCTTTCAATAAGACTTATTGAATGGATCGAGCTGATTGGATTATTGGGAGCAGATAAAATATTTTTTTACCAACTGCAAGTGCACCCTAATGTTAGTAAAGTCTTACAATACTACGAACAGTTAGGTAAGGTTCACGTCACACCCCTTACGCTGCCTGGTGGACAACCTAACTTACCTGCTTTTCAGCATATGTATCTCACAAAAAAAACAAATCACAAGCGTCAAAATGAGCTTATACCGTATAATGACTGTTTGTATAAACATATGTATGAGTATGAGTATATAGCGTTACTTGACGTAGATGAAGTTATAATGCCTGTACAAGATACTACGTGGAAAGAGCTGATGAAACGTGTGATGCCAAAGGCACTAAAGTTCAAAAATGAAACGAAAGCATCTTACAATGTACGAAATGTTTACTTTTTTGATGACTTAATGGATTCTCATGGGTCTTTCAATAACATTCCAAGGTTATTGTTTTACTTACATTTATTCATTTAAAAAAAAATTAGGATCTAACTATAGTTTTTTTTTAATGCTAAGAACTATGATACTCCCTGTTATTCAGAGATTGTAAAGCTTGGGAGTGCAGAAAAAACGATTAAGATAACTTAGCATTTTATTCACCTTTAAACAAGGGAGCAGACGCACCCAAGATGATAGTTTCAGAGTTCCAACAGGAAGAGGGCCAAGCTTGAGTGGCTAACTTGCCATGTGTCTATTGCTCATGCACTGTAAGCGCTGTCTTTAGGGCATGAACTGACAACATCTCTATCTATAATAGATCTCTATCTGTCATACTATAACAGATTAACTTTAGTAGTAACATTAGTGGTATAAGAGATAATTTATTTGTCGTGGGTGGTACTTATCAGGAACAAAATGTAGATTGTTCAAAGTAAGA
Source organism: Copidosoma floridanum (assembly GCF_000648655.2). The sequence goes on from NW_019379836.1 coordinate 145,897, forward strand.
CTCGTAAAAAAAAAAATTTTGAAAAAAGATGATTTTATGCTCTTTGATGCTCAAAAAAGTAATTAATTACTTTTAAAAAAACCTTTTTTGTATCAAATATTTCACAACAAACAAAAGAGGTATTTCCTTACTTAATTTGTTCCCTTAATTTGTTTTGGTTTTATTTCAATTATACTAAAATGGATAAGTAAACAGGCCTTTGCTGTCTGTCAACTCATATCCCGATAATCCTATAATGAGTGAGAAATATATCCCAAGCTAATTATTATAAAGTAAATAATTCTTCTCGTGACTAATTTCATCAATTCGCATGGTACAACAATTATCAATCAATTCGAATAAGATCTCCAATGACAGTTAGTAAATAATTAAGAACATCGTCTAATGGTAGTACTGTCATTTTTTGTATTTATTAAAAAACAGAATGACCTTTCGGCCGTTTGGACAATGTCCCGGCCCTCATCAGGTATAAAAATCTGTGAGTTACAAAAACTCTTTACTATACAAATTATGGTAAAATACAATACAATCAAATAAGAGTCGCAAACGGTTCCTTGTTAGACGTACATAAACAGCTCATGTTTTCCTAACACTACAAATGAAAGGGGTCCTGAAATCATAGATATCATGTTCGTCCCCTTTCCTGATTGACTTAACGAAAGACTTATAACAAATTTTTAATTTCTCTTTATCTTATTGTCTATTAATATTATCATTAAAGTAATCTATATTAAACATTTTGGAAAAACATCGTTTTTTGTAATTTTGTCCCATGTTCAAAGTTTTTATTTTTGCAAATTAAAGTTATGTGTAAATTCAATGCTATGTTGTGATAAAACAGATTTATCTATTTTTTCTCTATGTCTCTTTTGTATTCTGCCATTCTTGACTTAACAGCTCTCAGCTGACATAACAGCAGCTGCAATTCACACATGGTATGTGGAAAATGACATTATTTTTATCGAGTGGCTCAGTTACATCATTTTCAAATAAAAAGATCGAATTCAATTTATTGTTTAAACTGTATACAAGACCCATGTAAAGCTTATTACAATAATTTTTAATAAGACTGTGCTAGTGGGGAGTATACGGTAATGATAAGATTCACTTATAATTATCATCATTTCTATTACGATTGTCAATCATTCTTATGTTTTTTAACGTATTAATTCTTTTATTTGAAAATTTATCAATTAATCTTTGAGAATAGTTTTTAGGTAGTAAAAATCTATTGATCATTATAGAATTAAGTGTCTGCTCATTTAGTGGAAAAGTCGATTTATGTGTAAATGATACCTATTTCATTTTGTATTGCATGGTGGGAGAGAAAATTTAAGTATTGACCTCAGTGTGTGGGGTTTTGACACCAATGAGTTAGTACTGTGTTATTTTGTTGAATGATAATTTCCAAATCTAAAAAACTAAGGCTGTTGTTGTTACATGTCTTAACGAGGAATTGTAATTCAGGATCAAAGATGTTTTTAGTATAGTTGATATATTTAGTCTGTACACATATAAGGATATGATCCACATACCGTACATACAAGGGAACATCAAAACATAACTTCTTTGAGCATGAAATTTAAAGGAAACGCATTAAAAGATCACACAGAATCGGACTACAGGGACTGCCCATTGAAGAGCCGAAAACATGTTTATAAAATTTGTTGTTGAAATGGAAAAAAGTCAAATTCAAATTTAAAGACACACCCGTGCAGAAATCATTAAGAATAATTTCAACCTTATCATTCAAGAATTCCCAAAAATGTTTTACTGCATTTATGATTAAGTTTTCACTAGTATTGGTAAATAAACTAACAACATCTAGACTGATAAGAGTGTAACCAGTTGGAATGATAAGATCTTTTAATTTTTGTTTAATTTATAACCACATTTTGTGTGTGATTTTGCCAGCGGAATATTGTAAATCAAAAAATCAGAAAAACTAAAACTGGGTGAATTCAGCGTTAAGACAATGATACGGATAGGAAAGTCTTTTTGTTTATTTTTGTTAGTCTGCATCATTTAGATAAGTCTTTTTTATAAATATCTTTATCAAACTTATTTAATTCATCAAAATTACCGTATTGATCTCACTTGCTTACAAAATTTTAGTATCTTTAATTAATTGCTTTAAAGGATTATTTTCTAGCTATAAATAATATTTATCGTTTTTTAACAATTCTTCTACTTCATCAACGTAAGTTTCATTGTCAACAACAACACTGACATCACCTATCTCTACTTCAGTAATTAAAATGTGTTTATTACTTANTATCTTTAATTAATTGCTTTAAAGGATTATTTTCTAGCTATAAATAATATTTATCGTTTTTTAACAATTCTTCTACTTCATCAACGTAAGTTTCATTGTCAACAACAACACTGACATCACCTATCTCTACTTCAGTAATTAAAATGTGTTTATTACTTTTAAAAAAGGATCCTACTTACTTTAAATTGTTTTGGAGAATTTCATCATTTAAAGAAAGACGAGTAGATACATTGTGTCTATTCTTATCAATAATGTTGAATAGTCCTTTTTTAACTGTCTCAAATTCTCCGGAACATTTAAGTGAATGTTCAACATTCTTAAAAAGACGAAAATGTGATTTTTAATAGCTGTTGTCCTGAATTACAATTCCTCGTTAAGACATGTAATAACAACAGCCTTAGTTTTTTAAATTTGGAAATTATCATTCAACAAAACAATACAGTACTAACTAATTGGTACCAAAACCCCACACACTGAGGTCAATACTTGTATTTTCTCTACCACCATGCAATACAAAATAAAATAATTTAATGCCTATAAATTTCTATGCCTCTTTTATGTTCTGCCATTCTTAACTTTACAGGTCCGATGCTTGATCGACATGACAGCAGTTGCAACTTGCACATAGTATGTGGTAAACGACTTTATTTTATCGAGTGGCTCAGTTAGATCATTTCCAAGTAAAAATTCAGATCGAATTCAGTTTATTGTTTAAACTGTGTACGAAACCCATGTAAAGCTTATTACAACAATTATTAAAGCTTATTACAATAATGTTTAATAGGACTGTGCTAGTGGGAAGTATACGGTAATGATAAGATTTACTTATAGTTATCATCATTTCTATTACGATTGTCAATCATTCTCATGTTCTTTAACGTAATTATTCTTTTATTTGAAAATTTATCAACTAATCTTTGGGAATAGTTGTTAGCTAGTAGAAATCTATTGATCATTATGGAATTGAGTGTCTGCTCATTTAGTGGAAAAGTCTATTTATGTGTAAATGATACCTATTTCATTTTGTATTGCATAATGGTAGAGAAAATACAAGTATTGACCTCTGTGTGTGGGGTTTTGGTACCAATTAGTTAGTACTGTATTATTTTGTTGAATGATAATTTCCAAATCTAAAAAACTAAGGCTGTCGTTATTGCATGTCTTGACGAGGAATTGTAATTCAGGACAACAGCTATTAAAAATCACATTTTCGTCTTTTTAAGAATGTTGAACATTCACTTAAATGTTCCGGAGAATTTGAGACAGTTAAAAAAGGACTATTCAACATTATTGATAAGAATAGACACAATGTATCTACTCGTCTTTCTTTAAATGATGAAATTCTCCAAAACAATTTAAAGTAAGTAGGATCCTTTTTTAAAAGTAATAAACACATTTTAATTACTGAAGTAGAGATAGGTGATGTCAGTGTTGTTGTTGACAATGAAACTTACGTTGATGAAGTAGAAGAATTGTTAAAAAACGATAAATATTATTTATAGCTAGAAAATAATCCTTTAAAGCAATTAATTAAAGATACTAAAATTTTGTAAGCAAGTGAGATCAATACGGTAATTTTGATGAATTAAATAAGTTTGATAAAGATATTTATAAAAAAGACTTATCTAAATGATGCAGACTAACAAAAATAAACAAAAAGACTTTCCTATCCGTATCATTGTCTTAACGCTGAATTCACCCAGTTTTAGTTTTTCTGATTTTTTGATTTACAATATTCCGCTGGCAAAATCACACACAAAATGTGGTTATAAATTAAACAAAAATTAAAAGATCTTATCATTCCAACTGGTTACACTCTTATCAGTCTAGATGTTGTTAGTTTATTTACCAATACTAGTAAAAACTTAATCATAAATGCAGTAAAACATTTTTGGAAATTCTTGAATGATAAGGTCGAAGTTATTCTTAATGATTTCTGCACGGGTGTGTCTTTGATTTTGAATTTGACTTTTTTCCATTTCAACAACAAATTTTATAAACATGTTTTCGGCTCTCCAATGGGCAGTCCCTGTAGTCGGATTCTGTGTGATCTTTTAATGCGTTTCCTTCAAATTTCATGCTCAAAGAAGTTATGTTTTGATGTTCCTTTGTATGTACGGTATGTGGATCATATCCTTATATGTGTACAGACTAAATATATCAACTATACTAAAAACATCTTTGATAGCTATTGTCCTGAATTACAATTCCTCGTTAAGACATGTAATAACAACAGCCTTAGTTTTTTAGATTTGGAAATTTGGTGTCAAAACCCCACACACTGAGGTCAATACTTGAATTTTCTCTCCCACCATGCAATACAAAATGAAATAGGTATTATTAACACATAAGTCGACTTTTCCACTAAATGAGCAGACACTCAATTCCATAATGATCAATAGATTTCCACTACCTGAAAACTACTCTCAAAGATTAATTGATAAATTTTCAAATAAAAGAATTAATACGTTAAAAACATGAGAATGATTGACAATCTTAATAGAAATGATGATAATTATAAGTGAATCTTATCATTACCGTATACTCGCCACTAGCACAGTCTTATTGAAAATTATTGTAATAAGCTTTAATAATTGTTGTAATAAGCTTCACATGGGTCTCGTATACAGTTTGAACAATAAACTGAATTTGATCTGAATTTTTACTTGGAAATGATGTAACTGAGCCACTCGATAAAAATAATATTATTTACCACATACCATGAGCAAATTGCAGCTGCTGTTATGTCAGCTGAGAGCTGTTAAGTCAAGAATGGCAGAATACAAAAGAGACATAGAGAAAAAATAGATAAATCTGTTTTATCACAACATAGCATTGAATTTACACATAACTTTAAGTTGCAAAAATAAAAACTTTGAACATGGGACAAAATTACAAAAAACGCCGTTTTTCAAAAATGTTTAATATAGAATACTTTAATGATAATATTAATAGACAACAAGATAAAGAGAAATTAAAAAGTTGTTATAAGTCTTTCGTTAAGTCAATCAGGAAAGGGGACGAACATGATATACATGATTTAAGGACCACTTTCATTTATAGTATTAGGAAAACATGAGCTGTTTATGTACGTCTAACAAGGAACCGTTTGCGACTCTTATTTGATTGTATAACGTGCGTGTACTATGTCATTTGTGTATGAGCAGGGTACAAAAGCAATTAAACTTGAAACTCTGACTACATTACGATTTTACATCGCTGTCGTAAGAGTCAGAGGTATGTTATACACTTAAGTTAATTTGCGATTATTGTATTTTACCAAAATTTGTAAAGTAAAGAGTTTTTGTAACTCACAGATTTTTATACCTGATGAGGGCCAGGACATTGTCCAAACGGCCGAAAGGTCATTCTGTTTTTTAATAAATACAAAATATGACAGTACTACCATTAGACGTTGTTTTTAATTAACTTATAAATCATGATTAGACTGTTCATGGGATTGTCAAACGCAGGTAAACTTAATATAAAAAACGCAAATTGAATATCGAAATTGGAGCATGACACAAGTTTAACGGGGCATCGGCTGCCAAACTGCGTGGTATCACAACTAATAAATTGTAGGGATTAAGAGGGACCCTCTGATACAAAGTAAAATACGTCTACGAAGCCACCTTAAAGGGTTTTACTGCTTCTATAATGAGGAATCGTTAGTGGCAATTCGCGAGCTTGACTCGACCCTCAGGAACCACTCATCTTTACTTACGGTTACCAATCAACTTGAGTTTGAGCCAGATGAAAACTGCCCAAGAGGAAAGAGATGCCTCCAGGTACAAGACTGCTGCTACTAAGGAAAGGAAGAAGTATTCCTAGTAGTCGAGCTCTCAGACGTAGTGTCCGAATTTTCCACGGCCCTCTTCTTTTCATCCCACCATTTCCCCTCATTAGTCAAAGCTGCCTTCATTGGTTTTCGCGTTCCTTCGCACCTAGTCGTAGCTCTACGCGTGCTTTATGGGCGCTCTTCATATATCAGGACCCTACAGTATACATATTTTTTTATTAACAAACTACGATGAGACATTAACATTAAAAATAAGCTAACACATACGTGTATGAATGATAGTGAATATGATTTGCTTGTACCAGATATATTGATAACATTGTAGAAGTATGCAAATGTTGTTTTAGTTAGTCTGACTAATATTTTTTTTAACCTGATACCCTACCAGCCTTTACTGGCCTTATAAATTCGTAAATATTTAATTTTCAATACATTTTTTATATATTTACCCATATAAGATAGAATTTATACTTAGAAAAAATTAATAATTTATTTCTTCACGTAACTGGAAGTCAGATTATTAGGTAATTTATATTAATTTTATTGTAATTTATATAAAAGTATAAAGTTATTGGTGCTCTAAGCTTTGATATGGTCATATTGATAATGAACTATGTGAGTTGTTTTAATTATCTTATTTGTTGTAAAATGATAAGGTAATAAACATACATAAATTTGAATAACGCAGAATGATACAATAATGCAAACCATGAGAGTATTGCCCTATTAAGAAGAATCATTGTTGAGTCAACTTACAGAACCAGTCAAGTTATTTGATTAATATATTTATTGTGCTGTGAAATGTATACGTGTTCAAAAAAAAGATTCGTGATTATTTGAGTTTTAAGTATAATATGATGAGATTAAATTAGTCTTCTATTTTAGAGGTTAAAAAATTAAGAATGTGTATATAAAACTTAAAGCAGTAGGTTGATTCGAAAACTGCTCGCCGATCCCCATTGGAATTGTATTAAAGAATAAAAATTTGTCTACGGTTGGGGGTCTTAAAAAAAAGTTAGCTAAGTTAAAATGAGGGAGAAAACTACGGAATTTCACCTTATATTGAAGGCAGAAATTGGAGACCAACAAGGATTTGTAAGGGATTGCGGGGGAGCGTGAGGTTGTAGCAAGGTTTAGATCAAATGCCCCACACTAATAACTACATAATGTAGGTATTTTAAATGTAAATGTGAAAATTAATGTCGAAGAAAGTATAACTTTTTCAAAAACCATATCACAACTCTAACAAAAGTTATAAAGAAAAATCCAATGGCCAAAAAGTACAAATATTTACATCGAATTACACGTTGACACTACTACCAAATTAAAAGATGATTTTTTTACAAAAAAAAATAGTCACATAAACATACATACAATAAACCATTAACAGTAGGATGTGCTGCTGTTATAGTTTTAAGCTCAAACGAGGCTTTCAAAAAATTTTGATTCATGTGTATACCCTAAGAAATTACCAGAGAACTATTCTAAGAAAATATTTAATATATATAAGTAAGTAATAAGTGATAAATTAATAAGTAAACTCTCTTATTTTATTGATCGAATTGTAAGTCGATTATTTTTTTCTCTAAAAGATTTTAGCTGAAGTTCTGGATGTATTAAAAATTACGAAACGAAAAATTAAAAACTTACTATGTTTTAGTGTTATAGACACAGAATGTTTTGCAGATTAGATTACGAGAATCAAAGTCTGTTATGATATGGAGGGAAAGTAAAAATTTTCTATAAATTTGTGTATTGTAGTTAAACACATTTATTTTAATCACTTGAGATATAATAAGAAAAAGTGAATTTCATTAAGGGTTACTAAATATAATCTCTAGTTGAGCATCTGATATTTCTAAAAATCTTAAAACAAACGGAAAAAGTTGGATATTTCTTAATACTACTATCTAAATCCATCGGAAGTCCAAAATATGTGCAGAAGCACTATTAGAATGCGATATCTATAATGAAAAAATGTAGTGGAGCAGAATTATCAATAACAGTAACATGTAATCATAAATAAAAAATAAATTAAAGTAAGATTCATCCCAACTTTTTAAAACTTGACACTATATAATATTTCAAATAATACAGTTAAATTATCTCATTTTAAATGACTGCTAATTTCAGAAAATGTTAAAAATTAAATTTTTGGTAAAGTATTAGCATATGTCTATGCAGTTATGTTATGTACTACTATGTTATTGAAGAAAGCAATACCGGAGAATGGTTTGTCTTCATTTTTGAGATAAAATTATATTTTGGGTATTAAATATGGAGTAAGAATAAGAGTGTAAGCGTATGTGATAGATGTGATTGTAACGTTAGATATGTGATCAGCGTAGGTGGTAGAAAGTTGTCTTTAAATTATCGAAAGATTCGATCAAACTGTATAGTCTTACACTGGCCAGCCTACATACTGCTTATATTGTGTTATGACATAATATATTGTTTATAATTATTCAGTTATCAAATATTAAAACATTTATTGAAACCACACCCAACTCACTTAGGTATACTCATTCTAACGATAACTGTACCACCTTTAAATGCAATATCTTTTCATAGAAGGTACATTTATACTTATAATTATATTATCTGTACTATTATTAAATAGAATTAAAACTTTCAACTTAGGTACACAAGCACTTACTGTCTACTGGCTTTTTATACAAATAATTTTTAATTAAATCAGCGATATGTATAACTTACGCTTTCATCAGTAATTTAAATGTTAAAAGCAAATGGAACCTAATTAACATATCTGGTATGTCGTTTTTATCACTTTTTGGTGATGTTAATGAAGAAATTTTTATTTGCTCGATAAATAGTGGATTTAATCTGGTGAAAAATAAATAAGCCTGGGAAAATAAAAACTTTATATTATCTTCTATAATATACTTGAATTAATTAATATTAATACTACGTATATTACATGAGGCATTTTTCCTCAGCAACGGTTATCTATACACTGAATATACGTGTCGTCATTAAACATGTATCAATCGAGCGAATCGAGAGCTCCTACATATGCTCAGTGCTCTAGCATCCCAGCGTCACGGGCGTACTTTCAAATTTACTTATATTTTAATAAATTTTAAAAAAAGAGAGTGTCTGAATTTCTTTTTTTTTTCATTTAGTGTTTTATCAGGCTCTTTAATCAATGAGTCACTAGCATAAATGGTGGTTGTAGTTTGATGTGTATAATTATGTAGATCTAGAAGTACATGACTGCCCTTGATAATTCGTAAAAAACCTATACCTTTTCTGGTCAATCCATTTTATTAAGACAGATAATACTAATTTGTTGTCCATTAGAAGTGGAGAAAAACCATAAATTATCAGCTGGTGAGTAAATCCATTGACTTTCCGTTTTTAGTATAACAATAATTTCGTGGTGCTTAAAATACTTTTGCTTCAGGTCGTAATGGCATAAGAATTTCACATGCGTTCATAGAATGGGGTTCTTTTAATAGTTTCATAGCTAAGAATATATATAACCACTTACTGTTTTATCACATTAAATAAATGTAATTTCGTTTAATCGTAAATACGAATTATGGTCTGCTGCTACTGCTAAGTTATGGTACAATGATTTTATGCAGATCCGTTTTTATAAGGTTAAGGTATCATGACTGAATGTAGTCTTTAAAGATTAGAAGGGTTTTGATCTACAAATGGCAAATGTAATATTACCGTGGTTCTAATGTCTTTATGCACAATATCTAGTTTGCTTAGAGTGCTTTTTTTGCCAGCGTAAAGCTTCCCTGCTACGTCTAGACATCCTAGGCTGTGGTTCTAAATATCTTAGGAAAAAATAACTTTGGATGCGCTTGACCTCTTTATAAATTATACAAGATGCAAATCAGATCTTCATGGAATGAATAATATGATCTGAGGTAGCCTCAGTTCTTCGTAGATAAGTTTATAAACGCATTAGATATCTGTCGCGAGTAAAATCTTGTTTTGAAGTCAATGTGTCAGCAACTTATTTTTTAATTTACTCATGGCATTCTGTTAACAACACACAGTGGACTCACACATCTGCACACATATAAAATCACACCAAATTAAATCTTCTCTGACTCTATTCCAGCGCAAGCCAAGATTCGGGCTTCGCCGAGATGCATAAGTGCCCCTCCTCACATCTTTTTGAGAGTGAGCTGGCCTTCAAAATTCTCCATTATTTTTCTTCTTCCTTCTTCTCTTATGCCCTTTTGTCTTCTAGGGGAGTGGTCCTTATAGACCTGCCCCATGCAGAGAGGTTAGTTTTCAGTCGGTAGGCACATCAGGTGAATCCGACACTACCACTGGATTAGTTTGGGTGTCTACATAGTTCTCTGAATGCAGCTGCTAAAATATGGCTATTTTGTTTATACAATTAAATACATTCTTTTTGATCGGCGTGCAAATTATTAATGTTAGTACTCACAACATTTATATAGTCGACTGAGCCAAAGAGCCCTTTAGCAATACTCCCAATAGTTCCAAAAGGTATCAGCCTTGTCGTTCTTGTGCTGGAAGGTGAAACAATGTTATTTCTTGCATTGCTTTTCACAGTATTTATTATATTTAATACTATTGCTCTAAGATTTTTTAATCACAATATCCTCCAATTTAAGAGATCCATTTCTATATAAGAAACGTTATTGTACTAATCGGACGAATTTTGACAAAAATTGACGTTTACATCATCGATTTGGCTAAATTTTTTTTTACATGTTCCATATCGAAAAAAAGCTAGAATTTTTTTTTACTCTGAAGGTAACAAAATGAACTTTCAGAAAAAAAGTGTTACACTAATAATTATGATTAAATTCATTTGGTTATAAGCAATTAAAATTTTTTTTATCGATTTTTATAACTGCCCCACCTTCGTAGCTAGTTTTTAATATTACCAACATATTCTCCTTCAAAGTTCCTATCAAAAACGTACTATTCTTTACTGGGGAAACATTTATTACTATTAAAAATAAATCAATCGATGTAGTGTGGTACGTTCTATCACCGAATGAATTTATTCGCATGCCTCATTTTATTGCTTGGTATCGTTTCTTTTGTCATATAAATTTTCATTTGACATTTTTTATCACATAATACTAACTAACAAATAAAACTGAACGAAATTGATACACAAATAAATGGAAAAAATTAATAAACAAAATCATCATAGCAAATGAAAACTCTCATTTATTACGATTAAAATAATACATTGAAGTGCCTTTTATAGTTATACCTTCCTGAAAACGCATTGATAACTCTTTTTCTTCTATTTTCTAGTCACTATTAGTCGAATAGCGACACATTATGTTTGGTAGAGCTTCAGATGCCCAGTTGAACAACTTTCCTGGTGTGTGGATAGGATTGTTTACTCTCTGAAGACTAGCTCTAGCAGCAAGTCGTTTTAATGTTCCACCTACTCCGTTGCATGGTCCTTTACCACGTGAGGTTAGAAAAAAGTGCCTCTCAGCTACTATTCCAAACCATCTATATAATGAGTAAGATTTGTAAACTTTTTTTGTTTTTATATTGTCCACTTGTATCGTAAGAAAAATTAATTTTTTTATTTATGACTTTTAAATTAATTGTTTTGATAAATTTTACAAGTTGTTCTTTAAATGGATTAACAGCAATACCATCGCGACGTAAACATTCAGAAATAAAAACAGAACTTTTGATTTTGAATTTATCTTCGCCATCTCTACAATATATTGAAAAAGAATGTATTGTTACCTAATCACTATTCCAATAGATGCCTTGAACAAAATTTTGAATTATAAAGGCATGATTATCAGAAAAATCACAAAACACAATGAACTTGCTCTTTAGCTTAGACACGCAGGTTAACATGAACGGATAAATCCGAAATAAATACTCGCAAGTCCAGTGAAGAATGCTCAGGTAAGTAATAAGCTTTATTTAGCTGACAATAAAGCTATCCGTATTCGAAGTTGGATTTAAAAGTTATGAGTCACTGAAAACGACTGTATTGTAGTAGGTAATTTTGGCGAAAGTAAGGGATGATTAATACGAAAGTTAGTAAATAAGCTTAATCTATTGGTAATATCGTTAAAAACCTTCAAGAAGAGAAAATAATGAGTAAAAATTTTTAATAACTATCTATTCAATAACATTTGTTTTAAGATGATAAAAATAACTAATCATTTGTATTATAGAGAAGAGCAACGTAATAGAAAATAATTAGGAGTGCAATAGAATCCGCATGTCAATAAGACGTACTGAACTACATAAATTAATTTATTTCTAACAGTAATAACTATTTTCTCAGTAAAAAAAAAACAAGTTTTCGATACTCAATTAGACGTAGAATATGATTGTAATATTAAAAACCAGCTACAAGGGTGGGGAAATTGCTAAAAATTAATTTAAAAATTTTTTTGCTTATAACATAAATTTGTTCATAATTGTTTGAGTAAGAATTTTTTTCTTAAAGTTCATTTTGTTATCTTTAAAATAAGAAAAAATTTGAGCTTGAATAGAAACAACGTTATGAATTTTCGAAAGTTAGTCTCTAAGCTAAAAATTATCAAACTCTCAAATTTTTGATCGCTTCTATTTTCTATAAAATAAGATTACAAAAAAAAAAAAAAAAATACGTTTCCCTTTTTTTTCGATAAGGAACATGTGAAAAAAAGATTTCAGCTGAATCGACGATGTGAAGGTCAAAAAGTTGTTCCGTTTGTAAAAGAACGTCCCATAATTAGGAAAAGTAGGAAAACCAAATTGTGCAATAAAATATCAAAAGGATTCATTTAATACTTAAGTAATTGTGCATTTTAATATGAATTCATTAATATTATGCCATATTACAATCTTCCAATCAGCTCTTTCAACTTTTTTAATACTGATTTGTTCATTTTATTCTGGGGTTCGATTTCAGTGGCTCTATACTATAGTTGCCATGAGTGGCCTGAATTAAAACTGCACAATCTTCAGGCACTATTATCTTTAAGACATCCAATGGAATTCTGTTTCGCTTTTTTCCTAAAAGATGTGTCAAATATGATTCTTACAAGGATACTATTATAAGAGAACTAATTCGAAATTATCTGTATGTTTCCGTATGATTTCACCATCATCTTTTTAAAGTAATAGATTACATTCTTCTAAAACTGTTTTTATTTTGAAGGATTTAATGTAATAGCAATAAAATTTATAAGAACGTCAATAAATAACGCGTAAAATTAAGAAAAAAAGTGTGACTGTATTTAAATAATAATCTACAAAAGCCAATATTTCGATATCCTGCAGATGTCCTCTTCAAGGCAACACGATATAAAAATATATACATATAAAAATAAAATGAAGGTAAAAACAAATGTATCATCGAATTAAAAGATATACAATACCAATAAAAATGCGAGGATAATACGCAATTACCTCACATGAAGTGTGCAAACAAAAATTAGTCATATATGGCTAATGGATAATGATCCGCCGAACAAAAGAACTGCATAAATTGTACATACATTGATTAAATAAAAATTTTTATTTTAGCTCAGGGAAAGGCAGAAACATAGAGGAAGATACTATAGAGGTTTAATACTAGGTAAAGGACCAAAGAGAGAGGATATTCAGAAACATGGGAAAAGACGTAATATACGAAAAAAACAATAAACAAAATCAAAGTATGCAGTAGTAACTAACATGTAATCAAAACACTTACATAAATTTGTGTTTAACATCGAGCAAGACTTCTTATATATAGGATTTAACTTTTTAGTACCAAGCTGTCGATTAATATTACTGTCGTAAGCTGTAATATAGATTATTTCAGAGAATTTCCTTCTGAATGCATTCTTCTCTTGATCCAAGATTCTTACTTTATCAAAATCAAAAGAGTGCTGAAATTCCTTAGAATACAAGGCTGTTGCAGATCAAGGATCATATTTCTTAACTGATCTAACATGTTTACTCATGCGAATATTTAGTTGTGTTTTGCTTTGGCGAATACAACAGATTTCACACTTACAAAATACAATATAAAAAATGTTACTAATCTGCCCCTTTGGTATTCTGTCCTTACCTAATCTAAAGACATGAGTTAACTTACAAGTAATGGAAGAAATGACTCTAACATTGTGAGTGTAAAAAATTTTTTTAAGATAATACTCTAATGGTTCAAAGTATGGAAGTATTATACAGGGAAATTTACGAGAACGGTACTCGGTGCATAAGGTCTAAAAATCTGCCTTGTGATTCCTATCATCGGAACGCTTAAAAGTTTTATGGAGCGTGCTTATTCCAGCTCTAATATAGTTTTCCACAAAAAAAAGGACAAGCATTTTAAGCCAAGACTCTCCTAACTTCCAAAATGTTTTTTGTTCTTAAACAAGGGTCAGCAAGTTCAAATACTTTGTTAATCATGGAAAAAATAATAGCTCTCTTTTGTGCCACCAGATTATGCGAGAAAAAATGTAGACATCTACAAGAGGCAGATGGTTTGCAATATAAGTCAATTATACATGCAGTGTCAAGCACTCTAGTAGTCAAAGTATCTAAATAGGGGATCGATTTTTTATTTTCTTGTTCGATTGTGAACTTAATAAACGGGTGGAAGCTATTGAAGAGTTCCAGTACCTGTTGAATATCATTATTAATAATAATCAGAAAGCAATTATCTACACATGTCATATAAGTGAGAATAGACTACTCACACCTCAAAACAATAAACATTTAAAGAGACTCACGCACTATTTCAGCAATCCACGGGAAGCAACAACCTTTCATTGGTGTGCCACAAGTCTGATGGTATACTATCTGATTAAATGTAACGTAATTAGAATTTATTAAGAAGTTAAAACAATCTAAAAATTCTTTTTTATCTATAGCCAATAGGTTCACATGAGAGCCCAACTTGCTGCTCACACAACCTCTGAGGAGTGAAAAAGACAAATGGGTAAAAAGTGATACCACATCAAAAGAAACCAAGGAAAAATCATCAGGCACAACTAGTTGATGAAGTTGCTGACGTACTTCACAGGAATCCTGAATCGAATACTGTGATTTAAAAAAAAAACTGTCAAAAAAAGCACAGAACCACTTATCTAAGCCATATGTGGGTAATCCAATAGTAGAAACTATCAATCTCACAGGCATACCACTCTTATAGACTTTAACAGTGCCATTAGACTTAGATAAAAAACAATTATTAATTTCATCCAAGTTTGGCCCTGAAATTTCAGCATTAAGAAATACACCCCTATGGGACCAAAGGTTAGCGATCTTCTTAGCAGACTTAATAAGAGATGAAAAGATTCTTTTTTTTTTTGTCTTATTAACTATCTCATAATACATGGGGTCCGATAAAACTGACTCGACTTTGTTAATGTAGTGTGATCTGTAAATGACAACTGTAAAATCACCCTTACCTGCGCCCGTAACAAACAACTCGTTGTGATGCCTAAGAAACTGTCTTTTTTTCAATTATGCAATCCAGACAACCATTAAAAATTTTATCAAAATATGTTAACTTCTCATTATTGACAATAGCACCTTTAAATCCAACAAACAAGAACCTTTAATCATTAAAATAACAGTTTTATTAAAAGTATTTGATACTAGTGTGGATGCAAGAGCCTTAATAAAATAAATAGTCATGTTTGAGTTTAAGTCGGTAAAAAAATTAAAACTTGAACCAAGTCTAAGAATAAATTGTACATCGTTAGGAAGGTCAACATCTGCGAAATTATTAACAAATCTACTAACACCCTGTTCTTTGAACTGTTTGAAAGTGTTCAGTTTCTCTTTATATGACTTAGCAGAATTAAAATACTGTTCCTTACATTTGGTGTGTTTATTAAATGCAATTTTATCTTGTGAACTAATGTTGTCGAATTCATGGTTTAGTTTTTGTAGTACTTAATTGAAAAGATATGAGTTAATTCTGTGAGCAAATTTAAATAAAGCTGATAAAAAGTATGTTCCAGAAGAATTTTTTAGTTTATTGAGACATACTTGCAACCTATAAGATAAAACATGTGTATACCTGTGGGAATCATTAATTTCATTGTTTAAAATTTTATAATAAAACTTGATACCATTCTGCACTTGTTCATTTATAGAACATTGAGTTATAAAGGAGAAGCCTTTAAAACTACGTCTATGCTGACTAATATGTTTAGGGAAAAGGCCCTGAAATCTACGCCATAACGAAAAAATTTTATATAATTTGGTAGAGATTAACTTACAAGTAAGATCAAAATACAGGATACATAGCTAATAAGATGAAAAGTTGTAAATATGCTCTAACTGACAAAGAAATTGTAGAAAGAAGTATGTAGGATTAAAAGGGAGGTTGTGGATAATAGTGTCTTAAGTAATCTTCAAAATATTTGGCAAAGTTAGTTGATCCATTAGATGTCCATCTATGCATGCGCACTCCACATGAAGGCAAAGGTATGCTATTCAATCGTCACAGTTGTGTAGATGAAATCCTTGGTAGTGTACTATGAAAAAAAGTACCAGACTTATTTTCATTCATGTCTAAATCAAATATCTTGAAGTTAAAAATCTCCCAAACACTTTCTCCCTTGTCAATAAATAAATGAATAACGCTTAAAATTTGGAAATAAAGCAGGACTGTATTTTAATAATAATTTACAAAAGCCAATATTTTGACATCCTGCAAATGTCTTCTTCAGGACTACATGGTATAAGAATATACACATATCAAAGAAAATGTAGATAAAAACAAATGTATCATCGAATTAAAAAATATACTATACCAACAAAAGGGCGAGGATAACACGCGATTACCTCGCATGAAGTGTGCAAACAAAAATTAGTCATATATGTCTAATAGATAATGGCACGCTGAACAAAAGAACTGCATAACTTGTACATACACTAGTTGAAAGAAATTTTTATTTCAGGTCAGGGAAAGGCCAAAACATAGAAAAAAAACTATAGAGGTTCAATACTAGGTAAGAGACCAAAGAGAAAGGATATAAAGAAACATGGAAAAAGATTAAATATACATGTAATACACAAAAGATAATATAAACCAAATTATGCAGTAGTAACTAACTAACAACCAAAACGCTTACTTCAATTTGTGTTTAACATCAAGCCAGAACTTCTTATATATATCGCGCTTCATGCGACGTAATCACGTGTTATCCTCGCACTTTTATTGGTATTGTAAATTTTTTAATTTCATGATACATTTGTTTTCACCTACCTTTTTTTTTATATGTATGTATTTTTGTACCATGTAACCGTGAAGAGGACATCTGCAGGATATCGCAATATTGGTTTTTATAGATTATCATTGAAATACAGTCACGCTATATTTCCAAATTTTAAACGTTGTTTATTTATTTTTCGACAAGGAAGCAAGTGTTCGGGAGATTTTTAACTTTAAAATATTTATAAAAATGTCTCTCTTTTTTTACTCTTCCGTAATATCTTGGTTTGACATTTAAAGGCTTTGGCTTTGTTTTTCTATCACATCTTGTTTTTGCTAGTATTTTCAATTTTATTTTCAAATTTCCTGCTGCAATTTGCATTTCTTGGGTTACCTAATAGGATCTTGTAAATGTTATACATAAGTTTGTAACCATCCTTCTTTAGGTCTATCTTCAAAGGCAATCTCGCTACTATCCCAAGTACTAGTTCATAGAGCATAAAATTTGATGTTGTATGTACACTCGTGTTATGTGTAAGTGCTGCCAATTTGGCCAAATTATTCCAGTCATCATAAGTATCAGAGTAAGTTCTTATGGAGTCAGCTAAGGTGGCATAACTTTGTTCTAGTGATCCGTTTG
Organism: Copidosoma floridanum; assembly: GCF_000648655.2. The sequence continues at coordinate 163,763 of NW_019379836.1, forward strand.
TTTAGAATAATATACTTATCTAGTTAGATTATCAGTTCTTAAGGTTCTCAAGAGTTGTTGCAATAAATAAGACATAAATGTAGCATGTGTGTGTGATAAAATTTCTCTAGGCGTATTATAAATTAATAGCACATTTTGTACAAGTGCATCGGCAAGGGTGCTTGATCTAAGATCTGGTCCAGGAATTAATATGATGTAATTAGTCAAATTACACTGTATTGTTAGCAAGTGGGAATTACCATTTGCTGTCCTTCTCAACTTACCAACGGTATGAATGAAAATTTTAATAAAAGCTTTAATGGGTTCTCCTGTCTTACGCGTTCGATTTTCTTTTCTTGATATTTACTGCATTGTTGGACGTGATTAAAACTATGATTTCTCAAATGTGGCCAATAAAATCGTTTTCTTATTTTCCAAATAGTTTAATTTATTTTCTTATTTTCTCCAAGAGGGCTATCATGTAGCTTTTGTATTATTTCATTACGTTCTTCAATTTTAGGAAATCAACCTTACCGTAATAGACAGAAATTTGCATAGGTGTTTAATTAAATATTGTTTAATAACGTTTATGTTGTTAATCCAGGTTATTTTTAATCTGTAGTATCATTTTTTTTTAAATTTAAAAAGTTAAAGATTTCTCGTTAGTAATAAATTCCTGAAAGATTTAAAAGCTTTCGTAAGTTATTAAATCGTTAGGTGTTTTACTAACAACGATTAACAGAATAATATGTCCTCCAAAAGGTGTTATTCATACAATTTTTTTACTACTTTTGGTTTCATTATTTTCAAATAATTAAAGTTCAGTACACCTATCGATCTCAACAGTCTTGAGGCAGATATGACTGGTTGACAATCTTTGCTTGTAAAATGAACTACATAGTCTTTTATGTATGTAAGGCAATATGTGGTGGTAACTACATTGTTTATTAGCAATGCTCTATTTACGTTCTTATTTTTGTAGATAATACTGTTACTATCACTAAGACTTACGTACACTTTTCCATACTGTTGTTAATATCGCTTGATTGATTTCGGATTTATTTAGATTTCTTGAAAGGTAATCGACAGAATGGTCAAATCCGTCTTTTTCTTGAATTTTTACTACTCTAACAGCGTAGCCAGATGCATCTGTTACTAACTCAAATTATTAACTAATGTCAGAAAATTACAATAAAAGCTCTTTACATAGATAGTCTTTTAGTATTTGAATACTCTTTTCTTGTACTTCAATCCCTTTAAATTTTTCTCCCGTTTTAAATCACTCTGATATATGCTTTGCTATCTTTGTAAAATTTTCAATAAAACGTCTATAATATCCTGCTGATATCAAGAATCGTCTAATATATTTCATACTTTTTGGTTAGGTACATTCTCTAACAGTCAGTATCTTTTTTGAATCCAGTCAGCTCTTTGTTGGCTTACAATACGCTCAAGAAATACTACTTCTTTAAGCACAAAACCAAAGTTAACTGGCTAGAGTTCCAAACTCGCTAATCTTAACCAGTCAAAAAGTAACCTAACTTTGCGTCCAGGACCTACTAGATACTTGGCGTGAATAATAATATCATCTAAATACACTAGCCTTTAAACATTCAATAAGCCTCTCAACGTGACATTTATTAGTTGTTAGAACGTGGCAAGTACGTTTTTCAAGACTTCGGACATTTATTTGTATTGGTAATTTCCATGGAGTGTCGTAAATTCTGTTTTATACTTATCATGTTTAACTATAAAAATTTTTTAGAATATAATTGCCAAATTTAAAACTGAAGAATATACGGATCCTTTCAACTAATCTACAATCTTTGCGATGTTATGCAATAGATCTGCATCACTAATGGTTTTGTTATTAAGTTCTCAGGAATTAACTACTTCTTTTTATCCATGACTTCCAAGGCTATTTGGTTTTATAGGAACAATTTAGAAAGGCGAATTATACAGTGATGACAAAGGCTCAATTATTCCATCATTAAGTTTTTTTGCTAGTTGCTCTTCTAAAACTTTTCTATGCACTGGTAGGTGACGATATTGTTAAGTGTTAATAGGGATACTATTTTTTATCGGGATTTCATGCGCAACAAAATAAGTATAGGATACAGGATCTCCCAGTAACAAGAAGATTTGTGAAAATTCAGAAGTCAGTCCATAAATTGGGTCTCGTTCTTCTTGGTTTAAGTGACCGATACGCACAAGTCCTTTAATGTCTTTTATTCTCCCTCATTTTTTTTTATCATTAGTCTCTCATATTAGCTACTTGTATCCGGGTCAAATTCAGGTGCAATATATTTGAAGGGTAGAATTTCTTTTGGATCTACTAGAATCTTAACATCGTCCTCATTAAAGGTTATTGTCATAACATTACATTACATTAGTTGTTCTCATTTCTTACTGTTTCTTTTCTTAGATTAACATCATTATGTCCTACGTTGACTCGTGGTAAGTATCTTTAATTTAAATTTGTATTAGTTAAATTAATTCTTACTACATAATGTGTTCCAGTCTGAATCGTATATTTAGTTAGTTTATGAGTGTCTTTTTTTTCTCATTGAGACAATGTTGTTCCACACTAGGAGTATTTTTACTCTGTTTAATGCCATCATGTTAGAGTGTATCTTAATCGTCTAGTTTATTATTTTTACTGTGTATGCCACTTTCATGATTTTTGTTATCAAAAGTTTTCCTAAAATTATCACCCCTCTCAAGTAAACTCAGTTCGTCATACTAATCTTGAAAACGCATATCAGCTTTTATGTCTTTAAGTTATTGATATTTAGGTACGTTTGGCTTCTTAGGCCACACTCCAACGTACTATTCATAAAATTTTTGTTGGTCTATTTTATTATGACTACCCTATTTCTTTCTTAGTATCAAGGGTATAGGCTAAAAATTTTATTTTCCTGCACTTGTTTCTTAAATCTTATTGCTATCTGTTCTTTTTATTTCTTTTCAATTAGTCGACTTCTTTAAAAGTTTTTAAAAAAAGATTCATTACATCATCATCTACTACTATATCATCATGATAATACAATAATCTGGATTGTCGATCTTTAAAAGAGTTTCGATCTAGCAGACCACTATCTTTGATGGGAACATCTTAAGAGATAACATGAAAAATTTTAGGTTCTTTTTGTATTGTCATATACGTTGTTATTTTAGTTAAATTTGGGTAAGATATAATTCCGGTGAAAATGATAATTTTACTAGCCTCTACTCCTGAATATGGGTGCAACTATTATCAGGCATAAGTGTAATAAAGTGATTTTTCCCTCTTAGGATAAACAATCTTATGTTTAAAGACTCATTCTCTACACCAAGTTTCTGGCATGTACCGGTGTGGACGGTTTTGATTCTGTTTCCACGTTCGTTACTTGCGCTGAAACACTTATAGTAGGGGTTAAAATTTGTCTTTGGGGGCTCATCTCCACATGACAATTAGGGTAAGCTGCCTAAGAGTTTAAATGATGAGGCAAACGAACATCTTTTGGTTGAAACTGATTCTACTGATTCTGAAAATCCTGATTCTAATAATTAGGTTTCAAACTTTGGTGGTTATAATTATTATAGTTATTATTTTAGGAGTATACATAATAATTCTGACCTCTGTCCTCATATCCTTAATTATTTCTAGGATTACAATTACTATTTTTTTAAGTATGATAATTATTAGAATTTTCGTAATCATATTGTCTGAGATTATTTTGATAATAATTAGAGTTTCTTGCCTAATCCTTAAATTTTCGATCTTTCCTCTGATTTTCATAAATTCCGCGGTAATTTTAACTATTTCTACATTGTTTATATTGTCTATTATTATTCTGATGATTATCATACTGCTTGTTAGCATTGTAATTTTGATTGTTGATTTGGTGTCCTGGATTATACCCACTCTCATTTGGCTCTCCAATCTCAACGCAAAATCGAAGGCATCTTCTATGGTATTAGGTTATTTTGCATCTACCTGCTGGCTTATCATAGGTGCTAGTCCTTTTATAAACATATCTAATGCCATGTCTTTCATTGAAGTCATCATATGCGCGTTGTATGGATTGCCCTTATCTTTCATCAGAGCCTTTTCAGCACCACTCAGCAGTAGGTTAACATAATCATAATATTCGCCCACCACTTGGCCTGATCGTTGACGCACTTTCTGCAGCTAAGTTTTATAGTAAGCAATGGTTTTTCTTGTTGCATACCTTTATTTTTAATGAATTGATAATGCCTTAAGGTTTTCAAAGTCTTAGCCACTTACGCTTATACGTATGGCACCCCGCAAATTTTGTAATACTACGCTTTTAGGTAGATCCTTTTTATCGTCTCTGACCTAACTTTCTTCGTTCTTAAAATTTGAATATAGTCCTTGGGCAAAATATTTTTCCTATCAAATATGAGAATAGATTTAATTACGTATTGAAATGAGAAGTTAGCGTGAAGGAACTTCATCAACGCTTTAGCTACTGTCATATCAGCATCAAAAGATTTATCGTTTTCATTGACCATTTATACTGCTTTATTATCTATTATCTTTATTGTATAATTTATTTTGTGTGTGTGTTTTTTCTTTCTTCTTCTTATTTATTTTTTTACTATATTCTGTCTGCGTGTGTAATAGTTCAATAAAGTCTAGAGAAGACTAACTACTTTTGTTTCTTAAGTAACATTTAATCATGTTCGAGAGAAAAAAAATGTATTATAATCTTTTTATTTCCGTTTTTTTTAATTTATTTTAGAAAAACATTTTAATAGATCGTTGCAATGCATTATAAAAGATACAAGGAATAAAGAAATAATTAGATGTGTATATAAAAGCGATAGTCATACATTCGACATGTTACACATAGTTAATCATGGATAATAGAGAAAAATATTTTTCTTTTTGATGAATATATACATACGGGTGATTCGGCCGCAATTTGCTCAGATTGTATCTGGTACTCGCACTCACATGTCATAATGAGATCCAAACTTTTAAAACCGTTAAATTGTGTTAAAAGTTTTCAACATTACTTGACACATTGTCTAATACGAATATATTAATTTCTTTGTTGAGATAATTGATCATTTAGAGTCGAATTTTCTATTCCGACCCATGTTCACAACTCAATTCCACTCATAAAAACTTTCACCGGTAAAAAATAAGGCTCAATTGCCACTTGGGTGTGTAAGCTTTATATATTTCAGCTATTGGGAAAAGAATTTGTACCTCAGCCCCAACAAAGATTGACAAAGACGAGTGAGTTTTCACTGCATACATTTTGTCCGCATATTTACACCATAATAATGGTTTTAACAAGAATCAGTTCAAACTAGTAACTTTTTGGATTAGAAATGATAACCAATGGTCACTTTTCAAGATATAGGACTAAAATTAACAAATCCTCATGACAGTAGTACCAGAAGTTGTTACGTCTCGAATAGCCAAGCTCTTCTATTTGCGTATTTCGTGCGTACAAACATCTTATTCCAGTCCAACCCCCCATGGAACAACCACTCGGTGTACGTGGGTAGGTACACAAACTACAGCTTCTTATTGCGTTTGAGGCTAGTAAATTAAGTATTGGTGGACAAGTTATTACAATATGTCTATGAGTCATACGAGCACTATAAACTTTGAAAATTCCATTCCAACCGAACCTCACATCAAAGTGCCGTTTTTTTCGTTTTAGAGCAATCAATCCCAGCCAAACTTTTCTTTTATCACTGTTGGGCTAAAAGACGAGACATATATCTCGAGGTTTCGTCCAATTGGCCTCTTTTTGCTACATAAATGCAAAATGGTGGTGCTACTTCCAACGTTGGTAGCTAAGTGGTGCACTTCATTAGGCGGCTTTATCTGAGCTTAAATGAAAGCAAAAATGTAGTAGTTATAACTAAAACACAAATCTTTGAATTTTATACCACCGAATGAAAAGTTATAGTGATCTTATAAAAAATACTGAATTTGAGGCAAAATCACATTATTAGCGATACTTATGCTCTAATTAAAACAGCTATAACTTTCAAGTGGAGACATAAAATCGAGCGAAACTTTTTTTAATCAATAGATCTTGACCCCAACTTTTATTTAAGTCCAGTAAGAACACTCAAAATGTTGAAGGAGCTTCTCTACACGTGTTAGAAAGAGTTGCGTATTCAAAAATCGATGACAACTGACTATTATAAAATTTCGTGTAACTTTTGACTAGTTAATCTTGTAGTTGCATCCCTATAGATATTTTTTACTGGTGTTGTGTATAGTAGAAATACCATGAAAGAATTTTTTTTTAACCAACTTCTTTTGAAACAATTTTTAAGTCGATCTGAGCAAGTTACGACAGAATTACCCATATACAATATATATGTATATATTCATATTTATACATTTTTTTATGTCTCTAGTGTGAATGTTTGTTTAGCACATGCATGTGCAGTAAATTTTCAGTATATTTTACAGTCTTACGCCTGCCAACGTGATAATGAAAGTACTATGTACAATGTCCAGAAACTAAAGTGAGAGAGCGCATTGAAGCGCGTGTATAGTTTCCTCTGATTTAAGCTAGGAAGAAAGTATATGGAGGAGGAATTTCTAATATGGCATGTGAAGCTATATATCTAAATTTCTACGTGACCATCGTCTATTGCGCAGTGTATGATAAGAGGCTTTTTCTGCACAATGAGAGAGAAAGTATCCGAGACATAACTTAATACTCTTTTTTGATAGATTACGAAGGAGCACGATGGTCCACGCTTGAATACTCTATAAACAATTTACATATATTTATGTATGAATTTCTGCCTATGCGTTTATACATTCTTAAAGGCCCTTACAAAAATATTTTCTTCAGAAACAATTAATTCATTAAGCCGTGTACTTAATTAACGTTTAAAATTATTTTATTTTTGCTGAACGTCAGTTCTGAAATATAAAAATTGCTTTTGTGAAGCGTACACACTACTTTTATTTCAATATTTTTTTTTTTTTTTTTTTAATTAGTGTTTGGTTTGTGCTAATTGTAGTAATGTTGGAATTGGTTCTTAATAGCATCCAATTTTTATCTAGAACAGTTTTCTCCACTAATAGTTTTCATAAGTGAAGTTTTTTGGCACTTTTTTTTCGTTACCCATCTACGTTAAAGAATTCATGTGCTGGTATTATTTTTACTTCAAATTTTCATTAATATGTTTTCTTACTTATTTACTGTATTATTTGTCTATGTAAGTTAGGAAAGGATCGCTCTAATAAGCAGATCCTGAATTAAGAATATCTGCTATTGAAGCAGGATTAAGGAAACGAATCGCTTTCATGAGCAGATTCAGGGTAGGAGTCGATAGAAAGCTTTAGCTAGCTGATCTGATATTAAGGTTTGTATCTGTAGATTTAGTATGAGATATTACTAATTTTTTATTTTTTTAGTATTCAAAACACAATGTCATCTTATTTCTCCTTTTATTTTTACGTTAGTAAAGTTTTCTTGTTTATTTTATTGATTATTTATTAATGAATTATTATTTTTATTTTTAATTATAGTAAAATTTGACACATACTATGCTCTCTGCAAAGGCACAGTATATTCACGTTCGTGCACATTGCACTATATAATATGCTTTTTTAAGTTGTGTTTATTGTATCTTTAAATATAGTAATAAGCGAACATGAAATAAACAAACAAATAACTAGAGACCAGAACCACGCTTTGCTTCCATTCATGTTAAATGATTATGACTATCATTTAACCCTGCCTTCAACTTATAACTAAAGGTTGTGGACTGTAGTCTCACGCTCTGTTATAGGCTACGGGACTAGCAGACAGTCCAACTATTTCTTTGTTTATTGAAAAAAAATAAAGTTTGATAAAATATGCTTGTTAACGTACCTTTATTTTTTCAAGCAGCTTAAGGTAAATTGGGTTAATAATCTAAATAGCTTTCACTTTTTTTGGCTTGTTTTATATTGATTTATTTCAAATTACTTGTACAAAAAGACAAAAGAAAGAAACCAACAATAAATCACTCTTTAGCAAGTTACTTTGGTAATTAAGGTCCGCACTTGATCGGTGGCAGCAGGATAATGACTAAATCGCCGTGCAAAGAAATGCACCTCACGCCAAGTTCTAATCAAAACTTCCTTATCTTACATACTATGGGGCCAGCTCCTACTGACTCCATGTGTTTTGGCTTAGCGGCTCGTTTCGGTTGTCACTTAAGATATCCGAGAGCCACGATGTACACAGTCAGTTTAATTAGGGAACGACTTTCGTTGACTTTTTTAAGAGTCTTAAAATTTTATCATTGAGAAAAATAAAAATAATCATGCAAGTCATTATTTAACACTAAATTTTTTTAAATATTTCATGAAAGGATTGGACTACAAACATATTAATTGAAGTACATTTTTTCTATTCTTCAAAAGTAACTCAAGCTTTCCCACAAAGTTGAAAGCTACCCACACCAAAAGCCATCGTTTCAAAAATATAGAAGGCAAGTTCATCGATTTAGATATTTCGCATTAACTTCTTAAGATTGATAGTGCAACATGTTTTACAGTTAACATTATTAAAAAAACTTGAGCTCACTAGCATCCAGGGGTTTTAGTACTTTGGTTTAATATTCTCGCGCTTTGTGAGCTGGATTTATAAGTTTTAGACATTTAAACGATGCGCAAGTACTTGACTTATCGAATTTCTCCAGTGTAACAGTTTGCATGTGTTCTTAGCTCAATACCAGAGCACTTTGGTCAGCTTATAGAATGTTATGTCATAAGAACATTGATTATTAATGTTTGATTATGAATCACCTCTGAGTCAATGGTAGTGATTGAGACACAAAAGGAGTACCACAGAGGTACCTGAGAAAAAGTGATAGAGTGGGGTCTCAAACTTTGAATCTAACTTTCCAGGTGATAGACAAGTGCTCTACCACTTCTCCACTGACAGATTCCGCGCAACGGTCCCAACGCTGCATGGTGTTTGCTGTGACTTACAACATACATGTAGCCGATATCACACTATTGGCAGCACTGCTTACTTAGAAGAACAGATCAACCCTAACCATTCACAGGAAAAATTTGGCTCACAGCTAACTTAACGACTAGAATATTTCGGAAAGGCATAGCTGTAAAAGTTGTAAATATATGAGCATTTCAAGATGCATATGTCTTATTCTCGTTGTTGTCCCATATCCTACATTCTGTCCCACATTTATCAGTTAAACTGTAGCGTAGGATAAAAGAAGCTTAATAAAAGCCAAATACAGTAGAAATAATATCGAAAAAAAATTAATAACTTTTGATAATTGAAAATTAGAGTACGCTAATTTAAAGTAAACATTATCGTGGTTGCCGTGGCTTTGTCTCTTCCTCAAACTCATCTCATAGCCCTCATGTGCTACTAGATACTGTTGTACACAGAGCTAAGTAAGTAAGATTTATTATTTTGTAAAATAACAGGTTGTCTTAAGATGGAGTTTAAGATTTAATGTTTAATTTAAGTAGAAATCACAAAAATTTTTCGAGAAATTTAAAAAAATTTCTTCTTTGTTTCAATACCAGATACCACAACTTTTTTTTAAGAACGTACAACAATGTTTACAAGGGTAGAGGCTCAAATTGGTTATACATAAATTAGGATGTAACGTATGAATATAAATATTCATGTGTCACAAAATTCCATAAATGACTATATAAAAGTAAATAAATGAATTTTAATAGAAACTGTCTGAAAATAGAGAGATCAAGTAACTGTTAATTAATAGTGTAATTTTTGCTGAACATGTAAGATGGTTGACTAGTGAATAGATGTAACACAAGAAATAGTAAAATCTTATAATTTCTATGCTTATAAATAATAAATACTGTGAACTCAATACCAGCACGGAAAAAAGATAAAGGTAAGAGAGTGGTAGAATAGTATGAAATCAGTTGTTGCTTTGACAGATTTGACAGAGATTCTGCTTGAACGCATGTTTACTATCTGTTTTAGACAAATTTTGGATGGTGGTATTGAATACACATCTGAGATAGGGTATAGGGAGGTAGAAAAGGTAGTTTGTAGTATAAGTTTGTTCTTTTATGTATTGGGTATTTCTGAGGTCGTATTGGGTATATTTCCAACAGAGAAGGGTGCAAGCAGATCAGGGCATTTGATGAAGTTATAGGTAGATAAGATGAATAATTGTGGTTAGTGTATGCTATGGAAGAATCTGTTTTGTAAGAGGCAAGTTTAAGAGTGCGGTTATGTACACTATCAAGTGGAGAAAAATTTGGATGAGTGTATGGGAACCAGATAAATAATCAATGCATAAGTTAAATGTGAAAGTACTAAAGACTTAAAAAAATTTATGATAGACTGTGTTAATAAGAAATCACCCGTAGTTTTTTGTATGAAGCTAAGAAGCTTGTAGCATTTGAAAATGACTTAACTAATATGGTTTTTAAAAGACCATGAGGAATCATAAGTTACACCCAGATCAGTTAGTAAATCGACCCATTTCAATTCGTTGTCGTTAATTTAGTAATCATAGTGTGATGTGATTTGGCTTTGGTTAACTCATAAAATCATGCACTTATCTTCATGGATCAAGAATTTACTGTTGGAACACAACAAGGCCGCATTTAAGAAATCGGACTGTAGAAGTACAGAATTTAAATGTGAAGAAATACGTTCAAAAATTTTTATGTCGCTTGCGTAGATTAGGCAAGACGATTTAGTGGGAAATGCTGAAGAGAGGCTGTTCATGACCAATGTAAATAATAGTGGGCCTATGTGAAAGCCCTGTAATACTCCAGAGATAGCTACAAACTCATCTGACAAGGCGCTAGAAGGCTAACTCTAAAAGCTTTGCCTGTAAGAAAAGAGGCCAGCCATGTATGTAGAATTTTGTCCACACCAAAAGACTTAGCCTGAGAAAGAAGTATGTCATGGGGACTGCTATCAAAAGCTTCAGCCGTATCCAGTAAAATAATATCAACCCATACATATAACTTGAATGTAGATGAGATGAAATGGTTAAGCGTTAATAGGTTTGTGATGGTTGAGTGATCCTCAGTAAACCCGTGCTGTTGTTATGATTTATATCGTGAAGAAGAGCAGAAAGTCTTTTGTGTACTAGGTCATCAAACAGTTTTGGTATAAGACTCGACAAAACGATAGGTCTATAGTTGTTAGCCAGTAGGTTTCCAGATTTGTAGATAGAAAATATATATGCCAGTTTCCAAGCACTTGGGAAGACGCCTTCAGATTTACAGAAAGAAGTGCAAGTGGGTGACAGATACTTAAAGAACAATTAGTCATTAACGAGGATGGAATGAGGTCTGGACCTAATTGGTTTAAACTTTTTAATTGTGAAATAGTAGCAAGAATACTGGAAGGGATGAAAGTTAGATCAATATTTATGGAACGCTGAATGGTTGGAGCAGACACAGAGAAGGGGTGCTTACAAACTAAGGAGAAATGTTTATCGAGTAAGTTGCACTTATCGATAGGAGTAGAAGTGTGGACTGTGTTAAGACTTAGTGTATCTGAAAATTGATGGTATTTAAAGCGAGCTTTGATGAGCTTCCACAGTTGTTGAATATCAGATCTTAAGCCAAATTGCGATTTCACTACGATTTTTTTATATAATGTTCGAGAAAGTCCTAGGCATTCAGCTATAAATCTCTTGCACGTAATAAAGGCTGTCAATGCATTGGGATGATTCCAAACCTGATGGGCACGTCTTTTCTGATCAATCACGTTAAGCAGTTACTGTGCAAACCATATGGGTGATCTGGAATGTGTGATACGACGAACAGGAACGAAATTGTCGATGAGGCCGTATAGGATATTGTTAAATAACTGAACACAATCCTCAATAGATCTCTCGTAAAACATTTGCAGACTAATTACTTTATTAAGTTCCACACAAATACTTCAGCAATCACAGTTTCTGAAGTCCCTGTAGCTTGTAGTTTGATTAGTCGAATAAGTATTGCGAGCTAAGTAGATGTAGTATGTGCTTTGTGAGTGATGCTGGTCAGGTAGAATAATTGTTTTAGTGACTTTGGAGGCATAACGAGACTGTGAGATGCGAAATAGAAGATACAATGAGTAATCGTGACCAGAAAAAAGATTAAAAAATTGTTGAAGGTCCACAATGTTAAAAATGTTGAGAATATGACAAGCGATTTGAATTCGATCCAGTGTAGCATAGCCTGTAAGTTGCAGAGAAAGTAAATAATCAGTCAAAAACATTTGGCCAGATTGAGATCACCACATATTAAAAATGTTCAGGAGGGATATAAGTTTATGAGTGAGTCAACATGATCATGAACCTCAGTGTGGGCCGCTACAGCAGAGTTTAGAGCAATCTTTGTAGACCAGTATTAAAATAAAGCTTAACGCAGCACCCCGTATACATACAACGATGAACTCAATGCTCACTTCTAACTGAATTCGATAAGATGGTATGTTTTTATCTATCAACAAGACTTGCAAGCGTGTTGAGCAGACGCGTGATAAACAGGAAAACAAATGACGCAACCTTGAGCGACAGGAACGAATATGGCCTCATACTGTACAAAACGCTTTTTATTTGAATAATCAATGAAATCTTCAAAAGGGCTGGCCTATGACTGGTACATTTTTATTTCTCAACAGGTTAAGAATCTTCATCAGTTTCTTAAATCATTTTATTGAAAGTTCAAGAGTAAAGACTTTCAGAATGTTATCTAACGCAAGCTTGTAATCGGTTTTAATACAGCTTAACATAATTTGTCAAGGAGCAAATACGTATTGCACGTTTATAATAAAGTTCAACAATTATCTCGTCCACCTATTGAACACAGAATAGTTCACGACTTTGCTCAACATTTTGTAACTTAACATCCCGTAACTCATACGGTTGTGGATCTATAACGATCGCTTAGTCACACCAGTTTATCAGGGAAATGTCAGAACTCTCTTCCCCTTCCAATATACAGGATAACACATCGTATGATAATTTAACTCTGTATGAATTACCCCTTCGCCAACATTGACAACCAAATCCAGTTCTTTCTGTATATTGACACAGATGATTCAGTCCCGTACTAATTTTGGAACGATGGAAAAGATGACCTCCTTCTCTAATTCCAAAAATTTCACACGTGTTTAAATTTGGATTTTTATTCTAGCCTATTTATTAATTTTATATGTACATATATATNATCCTTTTGAGTTAAAACTAAGCGTTGCAGTCTCAACTAAGACACTCAAATATATATATATATGAGGCATTCTCCGTCAACTCGGCCACCCCCGCCTGTCCAAAATTGGGTACGATTTTTTCGGGCATCTTTGGGTTCAAATTAAAGCTTATTACCTCTAGTTTTAAATGCTGAGTGGCGTTTGTCGAATTTCGAAAATGGCGGACCACTATGACGCAAACAAGTCAACCTCCTACCGATGAAAAAACAGTTATTTTAACCTAACACATGCATCACTATTTAGAAAATTGTGCAAATATTTTTTTCTTATGTATTTTATAACGCTGATGACGAATTCACTCTTCTTATTTATTGAAAACCAAATGTGTCGTTCCTAACCTCAAAAAACCTATTAAAAAGTAATTTTTAGCGTTCAACAATCCACCAACTCATAATAAATAAAATGTAAAATCTTATTGGTATGTATTTTCAATAATTTAATATAGAAGTAACCATTCCCCTGATCATAAGTACTAATTTTCAAACCTAACCTCAAAAAACCTATTAAAATCAAATATTTCATGGCAAACTATCGACCAAGTACTAATAAAAAAAAAAGAAAAGCTTTTTTGTACTAACTTTTATTGATTCGATGCCAAATCACCCTATTTTCAGTTATAACGACTGTTTGCTGCACCTAACCTCAAAAGACCTTTTAAAAAAGCAGTTGCATTCGATTACAGTCCTAACTAACATGAATTAGAGAAAAAACTCACATGAGTGTATGTTTAATTCTAGTCTTTTCTTATTTTTGACTTTACATTATGTACGTCGTCCCTAACCTCAATAACCTTTGGGAAAATTAGTTTTTTGTTCTCCATTGTTTTTAGAAATCCTCATCATTATAATAAGAAAACATTTGAGTGTATCATTATCAACGCAACATACAGTTAATCTGTTCCTTAATCAGAAATACTGTGAGTTTTCCTAACCAGTGAAAAATAGGTCTTTGCAAAAAAATAACTTTAATTTTTGGGAAATAATGTAAGTAACTTGTTTTTATTTTTTTAATCACCTGGTATACAGTCTATTATTTTTTAAACTTTACTTCTAGGTTTTGTTTACAAGGACAAAAACTTTTGGTGAATGCAAAGGTATGCACATAAACATTTGCATTCTTAGGGATTTTACTTTATGACCAGCATGTATTACAAAAATGTTAGATTATCTGTTCAGATGGCTAGAGAACTGGGCTCTTGATTTAGTTAAGTAACATTAATACTACTATTATGGTTACTATAAAAAAAAGTGAGATTAATTAAATATAAATAATATATCGCTTATGGATATGAGTACAAAGTCTCAGAATAAAACAAAAAAATTTTATATTTCGCTTGCTTCTTCGCAGTAAAATTCATTGTATATCCCGATTTCTATTTCTGATCCAAACGTCTCAGTGTTTTTTGCACATCTATAAGTCAGCTAAAGCGAAGCGGTACTAGTGATGTAGAATCAAATTTTAAATGACTTTATAAGTTTTCAGGTTTTAGACAGACGGTTCATTTTTTTAATTAAAAAAAATTTTTATGCTTAAAAGATTATTTGATGTTTAGTTTTTGTCTGTACATCGTATAATATTATAATGTAAAGAACTTATGTTATTTAACAAGAAATTTTATTTTATCACGAACTATGTACATAAACTGACACCACGCTAATAGAGTTAAATCCAGTAACGCTTTTCTTTAATAGTCTACACTTGACATACAGTCTGGCTTCATTTACGCCACTGTGGTTTGTTATGTACATTGTTTCCTACGTTGTGTTAATATTTTCCATATTTTTTACACATAGTATACTATAACCATAGTACTTAAATAGCAGAGGATCGCAAAACCCTATTTTTTGTAGTACTACTGTAACGTTATTTTTATAAACGCCTGTATCAGAAAAATTAGCACTTCTTTTTAGCACCTGCTCATTGTAAGTTGCTTTATTGTTTCATACATTGATGTTTAATGATATGTTTTATTAATTTCAATTGAAATCAATTAAGGAAGAGGGACTTATAAGTAAATAATATGTAATAGAAATTTCATACCCAAAACTTGATTGTTTTATGGGCAGCTTACTCACTTGGCTGCTATGATGACTCGTATTATCAGCCAATCTTTAAGATAAAAGAGGTAGCTTTAAATTCATTTTTTACCTTAAAATACTATGACTGTCTAAATTTTAGGATAAATAATTAAACCAAGTTTAGAACACAACCTCCTTTAAAAAATTTTGTTTGAGGTTAAGAAAACTCACAGTATTTCTGATTAAGGAACAGATTAACTGTATGCTGCGTTGATAATGATACACTCAAATGTTTTTCAATTATAATAATGAGGATTTCTGAAAACAATGGAGAACGAAAAACTAATTTTACCAAAGGTTATTGAGGTTAGGGACGACGTACAGAATGTAAAGTCAAAAATAGGAAAAGACAAGAATTAAACATACACTCATGTGAGTTTTTTCTCCAATCCATGTTAGTTAGGACTGTAATCGAATGCAACTGCTTTTTTAAAAGGTCTTTTGAGGTTAGGTGCAGCAAACAGTCGTAATAACTAAAAATAGGGTGATTTGGCATCGAATTAATAAAAGTAAGTACAAAAAAGCTTTTTTTTTTTTTTTTTTTTTTTTTTTTTAAACTATTTTTTTAAAAAAAAAAAAAAAAAAAAAAACATTTTCCATTTAAGAGATTTAAACCCTCGACCTCCTGCACATGAGTCCTGTACCTTACCCACTCTGCTCCGAGCGCTGCCGGCTATAGAAACTCAGTTTCTTGTACTTATCGTGTGGTTCGTAACTAGGTGTAATATTCCATTTTTATATGCATTCTCTGATACTACATTTAATTCATGATAAATTATGTATTTGTTTTCTAAATAATACATCTAAAAAAAAAAAATCATTTAATTGTTATAAATATGGTTATGTAGATTAAATATAAGAAGGCGTGTTATTACGCATTAAATATTTGTATTTTATGCATTTGATGCATAAAATACCGACCGATTTTCATTAAACCTGAGGTTTTTTTGGCATTACAGTAATGCTATTAATTACTGTTATAAATAAAAAAAAGTAATGAAATTAAATATGAAAAAAAAAGAAACAAGATATGCTTATCTTAAATTGTATGTGTTAATGAAGGTGTTAATCACC
>NW_019379836.1:181123-218760 GCF_000648655.2 Copidosoma floridanum
ATTCGTTTTTCAAGTTTTTGTTAAGTGAACTACATGAATGCAGTACTAACGTTTATACAGCTTCGTTCTTTCTATGGGTCTGGCGACCCCCTTGTTACCTGAGAAATTATGTTTTAATACTCATGTCATGTTTAAAGAACTTCGTTATTACCGTGGGTCCCATGACCCATTTATCCCCCCTGGTTTGTTGTTGTTTTTTTTTTGAGGTTAGGAACGACACATTTAATTTTCAATTAATAAGAAGAGTGAATTCGTCATCAGCGTTATAAAATACATAAGAAAAAAATATTTGCACAATTTTCTAAATAGTGATGCATGTGTTAGGTTGAAATAATTGTTTTTTCATCGGTAGGAGGTTGACTTGTTTGCGTCATAGTGGTCCGCCATTTTTGAAATTCGACAAACGCCACTCAGCATTTAAAACTAGAGGTAATAAGCTTTAATTTGAACCCAAAGATGCCCGAAAAAATCGTACCCAATTTTGGACAAGCGGGGGTGGCCAAGTTGACGAAGAATGCCTTATATATATACGTAGTAAGGTCCAAAAGTTTCCGACCTTCCCACATTACATTATTCAGTGACACAAAACTAACCTATCATTCAATTACTAGACTTTTAGTTATCCACCCATAATAAAAGATATAAAGTTATTTCATTTCATTAGAAAGATATAGAATTTTAAAGTCAGATAGTCGATTAAAAATTTGAAACGGATAAAATTAATCATCGAGCTGTGATCAGATTCTTAACGAAAGAAGGCAACACGCCCACCGAAATAAAACATCGTTTGGATGCTGTATACAGGCAATCTTCTCCTTTGTATTCCACCGTCAGAATGGGCAAAACAATTTCGTTTGAGAAGATAATCAATTGAAGATGAACCTCGTCCAGGACGCCCATCTGAGGCCGTTACTGATGAAAACATTGAATTTGTGGAGCCGAAAGTACTGGAAGATAAACGGCTTAAGACTATAAAATTAGCAGCTATGACGGGCTAATAGTATACTTCCTTGTTGCATCAGCTGCGAGATGAATATGATATTAAAAAAGAACCTCGAGGAAAACTATCACGAGGGGTGTTGTTGCTTCATAACTACGCGCCGGTTTACACATCAGGTATTTCAAAGGCTACCATTAAAGAATGCGGTTTCACTGAGCTCGATCATCCACCATATAGTCCTGAGTTGGCCCCAAGTGACTATTATTTATTTTCAAAATTGAATTCGGACGTACGAGGAAAAAAATTAAACACTGATGAAAAAGTGAAGTCAGCAGTTTTGTTATATTTTCAAGGGAAAAATTCAGACTATTTTTTCAAGGGTATAGAAATGTTGCTGTGAAAAATGTATTGAAATAAAGGGTTATTATATTGAAAAATAATATAAGTGGTTTGAGGTTTTTCCTTCATTTTATAGTTTAGGCCGCAAACTTTTGGATCTTGCTATGTATATGTATTTATATTTTAAATTACATGGCCATTTTAACATAATACAGTATATTTAGCCATACGTTGGTAATACATCATTTTTTAAATTCAGTTGCATACTTAAATTTTTCAGCATGTCTTTTTAAGTTAAAAAAATACGAAGATGTTTGTAGTGTAAATCAGAGTTAAAAAAAAAGTAGTGTAAATTTAAAAGAAGCTTTAATATAAATTTATACGATATTTTTTTTATGTTTATTGATCATAACATTTTTATTTGAATCACTGAAAATAATCTGCTATATTCCTAAACTACCTTAACTATTTTAAGTATTGTGAAACGTTTGGAATTAGAATACAAATAATGTGAGAATTTTAAGTTATTCAAACCAACAAATTTATATNTCAAAAGAAATAGTTACGATTATTTTTGAGTGGTCTTAAAATGTCAAAATTGTGTAAAATTGTGTTTTAAAGTTCGTTTTGCTTATATCTTTCAACAGTTTAGTGTACAGGAAAAATTAAAATACCAGCGTGTAGAACAAGGAATTTTCTATCAATAAGCACTTTTATTTTTGTTTCGACTAGCGTAAAATGTTGAGAAAAAAATGAAAAAGGCACTTTGGCAGTACCTGTAGAAGTAAGTGAGATAGAGACAGCCATTGATCGTCTGCTGTCACGCTCGCTCTCTCTTTCTCTATTGTACTCATACAGGACTACAGGTAGGCCTTTTTCATTGCTTTTTTAAATATATGCTAGTAGAATATATTTTATTAATATTAGAATTAATATCATTTTTTAATCTTTTAAAAAAAATCTCTTCTCTGTAAACAGGATTATTTTAAAATATCAATATTTGACCATAATGCAAAATTTTCCTGAGTTCTTCCAATTATGTTTATTCAAAGTCCATCTTAACCCATGTTTAGTAAAGATCCAACCCCATGAAATTCGTGCCCGTGCATAACTACGCACAGTAAACAGATATTTGAATCCAAAAAGAGACAGAGAGACAGAGAAAGTAATCCATACGAACGTTTGTTAAACTTACGTATGTACCTTTGTGTAGAGAGGTAGTATGGATACTCTTTGCCGTGTATTATTGTTCTTTCTCGTTCTCGTTGTTTATATGTTAATAAACAAAAATAATATAAACATAATTTGCTTTTTCATAATCTATAATATTTACTGATAAGAATACGTATTCACGAATAAACTGTCTTTTTAACATAAAAATGTAAAATCAAGATTATTTAGAGTCAAAAAATAAATACTTTTCTTACCTTACGCGTTTTTGAGAGGATCGTTTGCGCACTTGGTAAAAAAAATAGGATTGGCCACACAAGCACCATTGTTCCGTGGTTGACTTACGTCCCTCGGGCCCTATTTCACAGGTTCCTTGGGCCGCAAAATAGCCCTGGAGACAACGGCATTTATCTGATAAAAACTACTGTTTTCATCATCGACAATGAAATACTACCGAGTTTAATGACATATTCTGTAATGTTGAACATCTATCGTGGGTCCCGAGACCTACACCTGGTTTTTTTTAATCATCGATTTGAGTATCATGACAAATAAAACGTTTAATAAACGAAAAATAAAATGTTGCACCAATTGTTATATTTAAAATAAATTTTAAAGAAACCGTTTATGGTCCTTTTGAGTTTTTTTGTTCAATCTACCTACTGCAATTTTTTTCAATAGATTTTCTTTTTTTCCCCAAATTCTTAGTTTTTTCATTAAAAACGTCATATTTTTAAATGTTTACATACTTTAATAATTGTTCAAAATAATCATGTTTGTTGAATTACGTCCAAGCTGTGAGTTGCGTTTGATAGTCTTGTACTATTTTTAAAATTATATTTATCGAGTATAAGTTTTTGGTTATTTTTGAGGTGGACAGATAAGTTTTCAACTTTATAATTTCTAACACAAATTCAATATTCTTGTAGTCCACAAGCTGCTTTTACTAGGTCTACATTTCTATCGTCAATATATAACTATTTTTTTATCAAATATTTTGGCTTCTTTGACTTATAATTTTTAAATTTTAATGTATGCTCTGACACTAGCTCCATAAATAAAGTCATAAATACGCACAGTGCGGCCGATTTCCAAAAAGCTGGCCAAAAGTCGAAAAAAGAAGTATCTTGTTAGGGAATTTTTTTTCTTGGGTTGGCATTATGATATCCCTAAGGATCTATACGCACTCATACATTTATCTATGACCTTTCACCTGCTCCATAGTAGTAGTTGTAGCTCTACCTTTATTCGAGCAGCGTTGAGAGTACTATCGTGTTAGCTAATCTCGTATGTGTTCAAAGTTTAACAAAAATCACAAATAAAAAGAAATTTGAATCAGATAAGATGGAATCAACTTCTAAAGGTAAGTAGAATAAAAAAAAATTTTTTGAAGCAAAATTTTTAGAAATGCATTAAATTAGTGTAACAACAATTATTGATAAATTTGATAAATTGAAATCGTAATATTATGACACGTTGTTTTAAAAAAGTAAATTGTTCAGCGTTTATCCGCCTTGAAACTTCTTTCAGGTTGTAAAATAATGTATTTTGCATCATATAAAACAAAAATGAGCTGCGCAAAGTTGCGCCTTATTTATTTACTCAAGATTTTGTAAAAAAAATATGTTACTCGAATTGACGACTTTCATAAAAGTCATAAATACTTGATCGCATCGCTGTATTATGCAATAAAATATTAATTTTTTACAGTTGTAACCTCTTAATATAAAAAGTAGATGTTAAGTACTCATACATTTCCACATTTGCACGCAGACACACACACACACTCATGTATATATATACAAGCCATATCATCTGGCTATGATATCAACACGAAAATATTCTAAGAGTATAAAGCAGAACCCGCTGTGAAATTCGTGAACCTAGATAAGTGGTATTCTATGCCTACGATGACTGTTCATAAGCTCTTAATCCATAGTACCGATTTTATAGCTTTTATATATATATATATATATATATATTTATACACTGTGTGGGGGTACTAGAGAGAGAGAGAGAGGAGTCGCTAACCCTTTTGCTCGCGTCTGTATATCGATATGCCACGGATGCGCCCAGCGCGTGAATAAACTGCGAACCGATGCCGAGCATATCCGCGTAGGTATATATTCTTATGGTGTGCGAAATAGCTATCGATCACCGATACCGTAAGAGGAGAAGGGAATAGGGTGGGCGGAGTGTGATGGAGGGCTCGGTTTTGCTGTNAACGAAATGCCATTGTTCAAAATTTACTTCCCATAAAATCGAGAGCATTATATGAATATGCATACGCTCGATTCTTACAATGGAAGCATAAGAACAAGGTAACCACGATAGATGAAAATATTCTTATCGTGTATTTCGAAAAGTTGTCTAAATCATGGAAACCACCAACATTGTGGAGTCATTGGTCGAAATTAGGCGCCACGTTAAGTGCAAGACATAATGTAAATCTTCATAATTTTATTTTATTAAAAGCCCTTTTGAAACAAAAGTCAAAGGGTTATAAGCCTAAAAAATCACTTGTTTTCACCTGGACCCAAGTACAACAATTTTTAGAAACTGCTCCTGACATTGTTTACTTGGCAGCAAAGGTACAGTATCATGTTTTGAGGTACACTATCAATAGAAACTGTATTATTTGTTTAGTGTTGATGTATGTGTGTTTCAGATATTACTTATCTTTGGAGTTTTTGGGGCCTTAAGGTGTAACAAATTACTAGAGTTAAATACCACAGATGTATTAGATACCAGAAATTTAGATAATACAGGTAAACAACTATTGATCTCCATTAAAGATTCAAAAACTGATGCTCCGAGGCAATTTGTTGTTGGAGGAGAGTATTATAATACTGTTAAAAAGTAAATGTCATTGAGGCCTCCTTGTTTGTTAGATACTAGATTTTTTGTAGCATATCGAGAGGGACGTTGCATAAGGCAATATATTGGAAGAAACAAAATAGGCGAAACGCCAAAGAATATCGCTTCCTTTTTAAATTTAGAGAATGTATCTAGCTACACGGGACACTGTTTCAGGCGAACATCAGCAACTGCTACTGCTAATACTAAATTGGATTATAATAAAATTAAACATTTAGGTAGTTGAAAATCTTATACTGTGGCACAAGGCTACATCGAGCATTCAATGGCTAATAGAGAGAATATATCTACTACTATAAACAGTTTAAATAAAGTTAAAAAAATTGTGACTAGCACTCACGAGCAGGTGGATAACCTTGATGATTTGTTTAGTGAAGATTTTTATAGTGATCTTCCGCGACCATCGACTAGTTTTGAAAACAATAATCACGTATCTGTTCCATCACCTTTTGGTTCAAATATTTTGTCGATTACAAACACAAACCAAATCCATGGACTGAAATCTTCTACTGGTAGCGTGAACAATCATCCGTCAACGCCATTGAAACAAGCTCCGTTAAATAGTAACAATCACAACAACTTTAATCAACACCAACAAAAAGAAAAAAAAATTATTGTCGACGTTGATGATGAAGATAAAAAATGCTACAGTAAACCATCTGTTATTTTCCAGAACTGTGAAATCAAACAAGGGACTACTAATAATTATTATTACGACTCAAGTTGTCCCCAACATGAAGACTGTTCTTAAAAATATCATTATTTTTTTACAAAGCTTATTACCTAATTATTAAACTCTTTTAATGAATGTGTTTCGAAGTGTAATAATTTCAATAGTTTATTATACAAGATTGATGAAAATGAAGAACTGAGAAATGCAGTTATTATTTAAAAATTTGTGAACAAAGAAAATTGTATAACAATTTTAATTATTTCCATTTGTTCAGAATCTCCTGTTTTTTTTGTATAAAATACACCAGCAAACAGTACATTGGCTTCTTTTATCTTGTTGATATTTCCCAAAATTGTTTGTTTACTGCAGTGTGGCGCCCCCGCTATGTTCGAGCACCGAACTACTTCAGGCACTTATTGGTTTATGTATATAGTAATATACAGTAAGATATAGATACGCATGCGTACACGCACTTATTACACAGTTTCTGTCCCTGTATACAGGGACAACAGTACGAACTTTACGCTTAGTATAATATAAAAATATTTTCTTAGGATAGTTATCTTATAAATTTTTAGAGCATACAATTTAAAATTTTCCGGAAGTTCCAAGTTCAAAACGTTAATAGCCACATGTATGGCTGTTAACGGTTTATTGTGTGTATGTTTTTATGACTTTTTTTTCGTAAAAAAATCATTTCATATTTTGGTACTTTTGCGTACGTATATAATTTGATTTTAATGTACTTTTTAGCTGTTACAGTTATTTCTTTATACTCTGTGTCAAAGTTTTAAAATGCTCTTTAATAAGTTCTTTTTTTTTTATTTAATCTTTGACTAATATCAATGGTGGTATATACATATATANTCTAAAAGTATCTATTACAATCATTTGTCTTGCCTTGATAGGGTTATTTACTTCGATAATGAAAATTTAAATTTTGTTGTGCATAATAACTGTTAGGATTCTCATTTTATATTGATTAAAATTATTTTTCCCATAATTATTACTGTTTTGGTAATTATGTCTATATACACATTCTTGATTTTTCAACCTCTGGTAGATAAAAATATTATAATTTCATTATATTCTTCTTAGAATACAAATAATCATAAAACTTTCTTTCAAAAACGAATGCATCTAACAGCACAATAAATAATAGTTAAATAACTTGACCGGTTCCGTAAGTTGACTCATATTATTAAGCCTCCGTTATAGGGCAATATTTCCACGGTTGGCATTATTGTATTGCCAAGTGTTATTTAAATTTATGTATGTATGAGTATAATAACATACAAAAAAAATTAAAAAACAAAAATTTCTTGTATAATTTATTACTAATATTACCAAAAACAAGCTTATCGTACCCAAAACTTCATATTTATACATGGGCACACGTAGCGTGCGTAGCGTCTTTTTCGCATCAAAAATGTCAGATGGGAAACAGTTAGAAAAAAAAAGTTAAAACATGACTCGATAGATTTTAACCTGATCTTTTAGATAGTGTAATCAGTTTTTACGAAAAAAATTGTTTCCCTTGCTTCAATCAATTTCCAAATTTAGGCTTTTTTCTCAAAGTACGTATTGTTTTTTTTTTAATCTCCATTAACCAAAAGCTTTGCTCTTTAACAACAGAATTGCAAATTTTCAAATTAAGGCCTATGAAGCTTCACAAATAAAATGCATTTGAAGATAGCGGGATGTAATCTAGCGTTGGTTCGCTCTTATCTCAGTGAGTGCTGGATGAGATACTGTTTTACAACTTGTTCATAATCCAAGGCAAGTAGCTAAAAGAATAAATAAAAATACACAAATTGACAGACTATAATGTGTTTTTTCACACAGTAAATTTTTAATTAAAATAATTTTTTTTTAGGATAATCGTCTGTAACCACGATAGATGAAAATATTCTTATCGTGTATTTCGAAAAGTTGTCTAAATCATGGAAACCACCAACATTGTGGAGTCATTGGTCGAAATTAGGCACCACGTTAAGTGCAAGACATAATGTAAATCTTCATAATTTTATTTTATTAAAAGCCCTTTTGAAACAAAAGTCAAAGGGTTATAAGCCTAAAAAATCACTTGTTTTCACCTGGACCCAAGTACAACAATTTTTAGAAACTGCTCCTGACATTGTTTACTTGGCAGCAAAGGTACAGTATC
Organism: Copidosoma floridanum; assembly: GCF_000648655.2. The sequence goes on from NW_019379836.1 coordinate 189,290, forward strand.
ATGTTTTGAGGTACACTATCAATAGAAACTGTATTATTTGTTTAGTGTTGATGTATGTGTGTTTCAGATATTACTTATCTTTGGAGTTTTTGGGGCCTTAAGGTGTAACGAATTACTAGAGTTAAATACCACAGATGTATTAGATACCAAAAATTTAGATAATACAGGTAAACAACTATTGATCTCCATTAAAGACTCAAAAACTGATGCTCCGAGGCAATTTGTTGTTGGAGGAGAGTATTATAATACTGTTAAAAAATATATGTCATTGAGGCCTCCTTGTTTGTTAGATACTAGATTTTTTGTAGCATATCGAGAGGGACGTNTAAAAAAAAAAAAAATACGTACTTTATGAAAAACAGCTTTAACATGAAAATAGATTTAACCAAAGAAAAAATTTCTTACATAAAAAGTGACTGCACTATATGAAACAGCAGGTTGAAATTTATTGATTTATGTCCTTACTTTTTTTTCTAACTGTTTCCCATACGTTGTATACGAGTTGAAAAAAACGCTTATGATGCGGAAAAGGCGCTGCGCACACTGCGTGTTTTGCTTGGCATGTATGCGCCCATATATTAATAGAAATAAAATTTTTATAAATGAATTATAAATTCTTATGCGTAAGGCTCATTTTCTTGCGTCCTGAGCAATGTGAAAAATACCTTCAAATATGTACTAAAAATTAAATATATAAGGATTTATAAGGTGAGTAAAGGACGGTATGGTATCTTAGTAAGAAATAACAGTAGTCAGAATAACGATAAAAATATTTGCAAGTATTTATAATGTTATTAATACGTATGTTACCAGCTAATTATATTCGCTAACATTTGTACATATACGTATTAGTTCGTTCTTAAAGTTTATATGTCATCTTAGTTTGTTGATAAAATAATGTATGTACATGTACGTATATAAGTCAGTGTCGGGGTCTGCAAAAGTGAGTAAAGCGTCAGTAAGATTCCATGAAAATGTTATGGTAGAAAGTGGGGGATGATGGTGGTGGTTAAAAAAATTTGACGTTGGGAGTGAGGGTACGTTAGGGGCACTAAAGAGATTTAGGGGTTATGTGAGTAAAAGTGAGTCTAAACAAAAAGAGAAATAAGTGAAAATAAGGGAAAAAACGACAGAATTTCTCCTTCTTGGTAGGAGGGGGGCGGGTTTGGAGCCAACAAGGGTCTGTTGGCGGGTCACAAGGGATTTGTGGGAGCTCTGTTGAGTTTTAAGGATTTGTGTAGAATGCTTTACAGAAGCAACCATACAATATGGGATAAACAATTGTTGTCAATTTTCGAAAAAAAAATACGTTTGCTTTGATGCTTGTAACTAAGCTGCTTGTATAGTAAGAGTGTTCTAACTCAGATTAAATAGAAAAGCTAAGATTAAAACCTATCGACTAAAAAAAAGTTTTTTCCATTAAGTGCCTCCATTTAAAAAATATGGATGGTTAAATAGGAGTGATAAGAATTGCTTAAAATGAGATTCCGTCGATTTTTGCCGAAAACATTCCTACAACTTTTCATTAGTGGCACCAAATTTAGCATATTTTTTACAACCGATAAAGCTTCTCAGCAGTAATTTAAACTTATTTTAGACAACTTGAGATAGTACACTCATTTGCTACAAGTGTTGAAAGTGGAATCGATGTTTTTTGATGTATCTCATGAAAAAGGCCAATTAGACCGAACGCCGAGACACGTGTCTCATGCTGTAGCCCAACAATAATAGAAAAAAAGTTTTGGTAAGTTCTAATGTACGAAAGCTAGAAAAAGAGATACTTTTACCACTGACAGGTATGGAAATAACAAGTATGAAAGTAACATCTCGAACTTGGAAGCAAATTGGAACAAATTCATTGAAAAATTTTTTTTTTAACTTTAAGTTACAATTCGCCATAAAATGGATTTATCTAAGAATCTAAGAATTTTATGTTTGCCAAAAGAGGTGCATATAAATTTCCTTAGAATAATAGAGATTTACCGAAACAAATAAAAGAAATTAGTTTACTTCGCTTCTAACAGAAAAAAAATCAATTGAACGTAATCACTGTAATCGCAGGGATTTATAGATTATTCGACAAGATTACTTAAATTTAGATTAAAGCTACTTTGAGATAATTTTATTCAAAAAATCGGCAACCCGAGCGATTTCCCTCTTTTATATTGGGTAACGAACCCACCATCTAACATATAATTACTAATATTGGTTGTGTGTTGGTTCCTTATTTTAGAGTTTCCCCAGCACAGATGAAATTCTTAGCCGTTCCTTAACTACCGCCAACTAGTCTACAGCTAGCCTCGACTACATGGGGGGACGTTGTCACCACGCTTTAATCGGTAGAGGATTGCAAGTTCAAGCAGACACTAATTAGTATTATTGATACCACGCTGGTATACTTACGCTGATGTTCTTGATCTTAGCCTTCGTGCCCTATCCACTTCCTCTTGGCATGTGCATGTCGTGATTTTTACCGGTGCACCGGAGAGTTCCAGGTTTGGACAGGTAGAGGGTGTGCGAGTACCAGGCTCGCTGGAAAGTATTAAACGTTTATTTTGTTATGATGTGAGACTAGAAAAATGACCACGAAAAGGTGTTACAAACTACAACAGTGCGGTCTTCAAAGCCATTTTTATTATAACCGACATGTTTGCTCAAATCGTGGGACATTCAGTATTTACTGTAAACTCTTTCTTACAGATTAAAAACTTCCGTTATTATGGCATGAATAAAACATACGATGTCTATACTTGACGATATACGTGCTAGGACACGGCAGCAAAGCTGCACTTCTTTCAAATAGGAGCTTCTTGGTGAAAAACTAAGATTGGGACAGAGTACGGAGTAGGAAGAGATATTTTGACTATATTTTCTTAATTATCTCATTAAGGAGTCAATGTATTAGCCTAAAAGCTTTTTCCAAGAAAGTTTAACATTTATAATATAATTTCAGGTAATTTTAATGTAGAATTTGATTTACTTGTAGTAGCATGAGCTCTGGACATGAAATTGGCCACTTACGGCAGAATCACCCATATATATTTGTGGATTAAAAATAAAGTAAAATGTGTACATGTGTTAAAAAAATGTATACATACATATGCGATACGCATATAAATATGGTTATATTGTGGTCCGTTCGAATCAGTAGGATATCTGTCATGTTCTCTAATAATCGTATAGGGGACTGTTAGAGCGGTGGGGGGGTTGGACCAAAATCGTGATCTATTAATTATGAGACTGATTTTATTTGCTTGTATTATTTCTTTTCAAAATTTGTACCTTGATTAAATATAACAAATCTTATTTTATTTTGAGATAAGAAAATGTTTTGTCTTATTCAAGTTTGATAATGAAGTGGATCAAACATAAAATAAACTATATACATGTGGAAATTAAATGTATACACTTATTTTTATGCATAAATATACGATATGTACACGTATACATACATATCATGGTCCGTGAGATCAGTAGGATCTCCGTGAGGTTATTCAAAAGTGATGTGGGAGTGGTGGAAGGCAAGGTAAAATGCGGAAGGACTGAAAGAATCATGCGGGTGATTTGTGATGGAAGAAGGGGGATTGAGCTTATTCTTAAATCGTGACGTATCAGAATAAGGGAAAAAATGAAAGAATATTTTCTTCTGTTGTTGGAGTTTTGATGGTTTGATGGGGGTGAGTGGGCGTCTGTCCGTGTCTTTGTGGGGGCGGGGGTTGTTTGGAATTCCCTGCACAGTTAACTATAAAATATAGGAAGATATATGTATTTATATACATCCTTTTATTATATAGTGGTTTAAAAGGATCATTTAACACATAACCTTTTCAACCCTCCTTGTACTACTCTCAGATCCCTTTCGAAATAAGGCTTTCTATTTCAGGTAGCTCCTCAAAAAGAGTCTAGACACTGTAATACTACTTCTAAGCTATGGAATTTCTTAGTTGGCTACTGCACCTGTCTGCTGTCTCTGCTTTTCGATGTAGCAGACGCCCTACTCTCTGTGACTTACAAAATATCTCAAAAAATTTCATGGTAACATCCAAACAGCTGAATATCATTAGAAAGATTATGGTTTCTTTTTTCTGCTCCTCCGTTTTTCAGTAAGAACTGCAGTACTTCAGCTAACATATCATATAACTTACAACATACATTTTACGACCCTCCATAAGAGGCTAAGCCACAACGTCGATTTTCAAGTAGTTTTTTTTTTTAAATTGCGGTGGTAACGGGGTCTGAAATTTTGGGAGAGCCTTACTGTACCTTATTGAACCATTCCTCAGAAGAACATTGCATTCTTCACTGTTATTATTCAATAAGGAGCCATCTTAAGGTTTGGTATTGGTTAACTTAAATGTTCTGACTGTTCTTTTTCTCTGACTTTGTGATTCTGTTTTCATTTTATCCTCTATTTTTTTGCAATCATTATCACTCTTAATTATGGTAATCCCTTATTTATTTTGTTTTCTGCATAAAAGAATGGTTTCCAGATAATGCACCAGCATTAGTATTAAGTTTTTCATGCTTGTATTTGAAGGTATATTCGTAATGGGCAAATTTGAACATCCAGTGCATTTAACGCTATCCTAGATCTTTTCTTGTGCGCATCTAACTTATTAGCTCATGGTCAGCTATAAGAATAGATTTTTTTCCTGATAAGTGAGAAAGGAAATGATGCACTGCGTATAGTGCAGCCAGACAGTTCGTCTTAGTTGTGGAATAGTTTAATTCGTTTTTAATTTAGAGTTCTTAAAAGACAGGCGACAGGATTGTTAAATCCTTCTTCTTCTTGACTCAATACCACTTTCATAGTGTAATCAGATGTATGTGTTATTAACTTTAATAATTTACAAAAGTCAAAAAATTGTTATATTGGACTACAGATGGTCTTTGAGTATTTGAACAATCTTATCTTGTATTTCTATGCATTCGAATTTTTTTTCTTTTTTTAAATTAATTTGACAGTAGCTTTGCTATTTTCGAAAACTCTTTCATAAAACATCTATATTATTCTACTAAGCATGAGAATTGTTTAACATTTTTCATACTTTTTGATGGGGAAAATTCTCTAACAGCTTGTATTTTTGTGGAGTTTGATTGAATTTCTCGTTGCCTTAGTATACACTACCATTTTCTTCATCTATTAACGATAAATAACCTTCAATTTGTTAAGTGTTTATTAAGTTCATTTGTATTATTTGACGTGTGTGGGCTCTGATAGTAAATTTAACTAATTTATCTGTATTTTGTTCTTCTAAGTTCAAATCGTGTCCTTTTATGTTATTATTGTTGCGGGGAATGTCATCTAGTGAGTTACATTGAGATTTGTCAAGTAAGTTCATGTACATTCACACTGATTGGTTTCAGGGCAAATAACGGTCTTAGGATTATCTCCTCTTTAAGTCAAAATCGATTCATTATACTTATCTTGGATCTGTACATCCGCCTGTATATCACCAAATATTTTAAATCTTGGTATATCTAATTTTTTGGCGGCTCTGATATGTATTTATCACGAGGACTTTGTTTCTTAGTCTTATCATTATAAATGTCTAACTTTTTATTTGAATTAAATGTAGTGGCTAAAATTTTACTTTCTTGAGTTTGTTTTTTAAGTTTTTGTGTGGCTCGTTCTTTTTTTTTCTCATAGTACTATTTCCTAAGATGTCTTTAAAAATGAAATAGGGCTTATTACATCATCATCCAACAAAATAGCATCGTGATATTATGATAATATCATCTGTTAGTCTTTATACAATTTTCGATTGAGTAATCCTCCATCTTCCATTGAACAGTTATTAGGGATTGTATAAAAAAAATTTTAGATTTTCTTTGTATTGTTAATTACTGTGCCCTTTCTAAAAACGTGGTGGGGTGTTATTCTCGTCAATATAATTATATTATGTAACACTACTAGAAGTTTTCGACCTAATTGGTTTATTTTTGCTAAGTTTGTAAAAGCTCCCTTATTAAAGATGAAATTAATTTACTGATTCATACTTTCAGAGATGAATAATTTTATACTTTTCAGCTTATCGTCTACTCCAAGTCCTCCACGTGTGTCGATGTGAACGGTCGCGATTTTATTGCAATTTTCATCACTTAAGCCGTAGTACTCGGCATTTGGTTCTGATTTAAACGCTGGGAGCCCACCTCTGAACGACGTCGGGGGTGAGCCGCCTGCAAGTTTATATGACGTGGTGAGTAATTATCTCTTTGCTGTTGATAATTTAGAAAACTTTGTCTCCGATAATTAGAACCTATATTTTGTTGATTTTATTTATTATAACTATTCTAAAAGTATCTATTACAATCATTTGTCTTGCCTTGATAGGGTTATTTACTTCGATAATGAAAATTTAAATTTTGTTGTGCATAATAACTGTTAGGATTCTCATTTTATATTGATTAAAATTATTTTTCCCATAATTATTACTGTTTTGGTAATTATGTATTTTTTGTCAAATTTTAAATGCACCTTCAAATTTTCTTAACATGAACTTCGTTCACTTTTCCTTAAATTTCCTTGACAATTCGTGTGATGATTAAATTGCCTATTAGAATTATAATTATGATTAGGATTGTCTTTTTAATGACTATAATTTTTCCCAATTTTATGTTGTTAAGGCGGTTAATTATTATACCCGTCATCTTGATTGTATCAATGGAAATCACTGCGAGGTAGTTCTTAATCCAAGGTATCTGGGATTATACCCGCTCTTATTTGGCTCTCCAATCTTAATACAGAATCGACGGCATCTAGTAAGGTAGAAAGTTCTGTCACGTCTACCTGCTGGTCTACCGTAGATGTGAGTACTTTTATAAACATGTCTAACACCATGTCTTTTTTTGAGGTCACCATACGTGCATTACACATACTGCCCTAATCTTCCATTAGAGAATTTTTAGCACAATTCAGCAGTAGGTTAGCATAATTTTAATGTTAGCTCACTGACTGGCCTTGTTGTTGACACACTTTTTGCAGCTAAGTTTAAAAATAAGCAGTAGTTTTTTTCGTCACATACCTTTTCTTTAAGTGCGTTATAAACACTTCAAGGTTTTCGAAATCCTGACCACTTACCTAAATTCGTGCGGTACCTCACAGATTTAACAGTACTGCTCTCTTATCTAAATTTTTTTGGTCATCTCTGATCCAATCGTATTCATTCTTAACATCTTGAATGTAGTCCTTGATTAAAATATTTTATCATCAAATATGAGAACAGATTTTATTGCACGATAAAAACAGAAGTTGGCATTAAGGTGGCTCCTCACTAAATCAAAACACTTGAGTATTAAATGATATTTTAAAGGATGATTCTTGAAGGTGCAAGGAGTCTTTTCCCAAAATTTTAGACCTCGTCACCACTAAAATTGTTGAAAAATAATAACTGGAAAATAGACTCTGTAACATAGCCTTTTATGGAGGGTCGTTAAATTGGTGGCGCAGGTTGTATGATACCTCAGCAAAGATACTGTAGTTCTTAATAGAAAACTATGTAGCAGATAGAAGAAATCAGAATCTTTCCAACGACATTCAGGTACTTGGACATCACCATGGGTTTTATAGGATATTTTGTGAAAATAGTAGATAACTGTGCAAGTCACAGAACAGATGAAAAGTGTGGGGTGTCTGCTACACCGAAAAGCGGTAGCCCGCGTAGTTTGAATTGGTCAGAAAGTTGTACGTAAAATGAATAGGAGTTGTGGGCAATCGTAATTATAATAAAAATAAATGAGACGCTGAACCAAGAAAATAATTTAATGCGGGGCTGACTAATGTATTTTTTGTATACATACGTCTACTCGGGTCACTGTATTGTACGATATAGGTCAACGGTGTAGATGTGACTAAACTTTTTTTGAAGAGACCATAGGTACATATCCATTTTTAGTCAAGAACCTCCACAGCCAATGAAAAGCTGTGTTGCAGTATGCTTACTCTTCTTGTGGGATTTATAGTGAGGAGCCACTTTAAGGAACTCTATTAGCGCTTCAGCTACTGTCAAATCGGTATCATCTTCATTATCGTTTTTATCTACGATTTTCGCCATTAAATAGTTATCTTTGTTGTATAAATTTTTTTTAGTTTCTTTTTTTTCTTATTTTTTGATGCTACCTTTTATCTGCATGTATAACATTGAAATAAAATTTGTAGGGGATTGACTACTTTTTCTTTCTTCGTATTTGATTACGTTATATATAAATTTATTGTTAAATTTTTATTTTACTTTTTTTTATTTGTTTCAGAACATTATTTTATGAAATTTTTTATGTGCATCATGAATGACACAAGAAAAAATAGTTGGACAGATATACATTAATTATAATGATACTCACGCATTTGACATGCTACATGTAATTAATTAGAGACAATAGATAAATGTACCATGTGTATGAAAAACGTAGTGTGAAAGCTGAGCTCAGAAGGTGGCGGGGTCAGTCGGTCCTGATTTATGTATGTATTCGTATATTTGTGAATAATCATACATACACGCCCATGTACACTCATCCTCTCGACCGTACCATGGATATACAAATATAAACATAAATTAGGAACAAACGTGCGAACAATTTTTTCTCTTTAGATTAGAAGGGATCATTATAGTCACTGTTATGTAATTCTGTAATCGGCTAATCTAACAAGCTTCCCCCACCATTTTAAACAACTACCTCCAGCCATCCTTCAGCTGCATCTCTTAATGAGGTAAAAGACTGTGGGTTATGAAGACATTTTTAGTTAAAATATTTTTCCCACCCCCCACCCCTCTCAGCTTTTCCTACAATCATCAAGAATATGACTTCAGCCTTTCCACAATTTTTAAAGACATTGTCTGAGCAACACTCCCATATTTATTTTAGCACTCTTCAGGCAGTTACCAATACTTTGTTGAAAATCACTTTATCTATATAATTTGTTAACATATTTTCACACCACCCTTGAGGTAGTGCTGTGGTGCGCTAGTTTGTTTTATCTTTTCTTCTGAATAAGATTATTAATTGTATGATTTCATTTTAACATAATAATTGATCTAAATTTGAAATCAAGTTTTTGCGGAGATAAGCTTTCATCAATATTATTTTGAAATTCAATGGGAAATTAACATAAATATCACTACCGGATTCATTATCATTTTTGTAAGTAGCATGGTCTATGCTGCAACATGCTCTAGTTTAATTAATTTTTTTTAATTTTAGTTTATTTATTTAATTTTTTTTTTTTTACTTACAATGACTTCATTTTTCCTTCTCCAACATCTAATAATAATTTTAAAAGTGTTACGTTAATCGAAAGCTTTTTTAGGAGTTCAAAAAAATTTTTTTTAATTTTAAAACTAAATTCAGCAGCAATAAAGCGCTTTTTTTCTGTTTATAAAGTATTCAATAAAATTTATTTGAATTTCTTACATCGATTTTTGTTTTAAATATTATCGACATTAAGAACCACGAAAAAAATTTCTCTATTAGCATTGCAGCATAACGTTACATGCTACTTTTAAAATATTATGAATTTTAAAATCACGTTCCACTTAATTTAAGGCAATAATAGCATCTTTCAATGTACTTTAAAGAATCTTATCAACTGTTCTTAACATATCAAAAGATTCTGTTTTATTAATAAGATTTAAAATTAGTTACTACTTTTTAAAGTATGAAATCACATTACTTATAATTTAGGACTAAAAATGAAGTAGTTATGTTGAATCACACAATTCTTTTTTTGAGATAGGATATTAGATTTTGAGGAAAATATTTTGCTTCTTACCTCAAAACCTATATGAAGGGTTATTTATGATTCATTAATAGCATAGTGTGAGTAATAATCTGATATTTGTTCTAAGTCTCTTCAGATATTTTCCATCACTCCCTTAATAATTATTTTATTCAAATAATTTGTTAACGATTTCCATATCACCCTTGAGGGAGTGCTATACACGCTGGTTTTTGTTTTCTCTTCAATTCTCAATACGTTTAATAATTGCATTATTAAATATACATAGAAAAGCGTGACATGATATTTTTATACTAGATCAAAGAATAACGAATAATGTTATTGAATATTGAAACCGTCGGGCTGGTAGCCCTATTTATCACGAAGAAGGTAGGAAATATCTGTTTTTCCTTTTAAAAATATGTTAAATATTTAAATAAAGTTAACCATTGTATCTCCAATCTAGATAATGCGCAACATTTAAAAGAAAAGAAAACATATGTAACAAAAACTGTGTAGTATTTAACAAAACAAAGCAGTATATGTAAAAAGAATATTTACATATAATAATACACTATAATTTTGTTTTTTCATAAAAGTAAGCAGTATAAAATAGTTATTAAAATTATCCTTTTTATGTGATAAAACAATAATTACTTATGCAAAATTCTTATTTCTACCTCAAAAATTATTTCCAAATAATTATCTTGTTTTGTTTAAATACGAATTCCATTTACATTTTTGCATCTTGATAACGTGACATACAATTGACCATGCGAAAACTATAGAGATATTAGAATAGAGCACGCCAGGGGTCTAGTAGCCTGTTAGTAGCAATGATATGTGGAGTAACAGAGAAGGCTGCTCACGATTCCCCCTGTATCCTTGTCTAATCAAACAAACAGCAAAAGCAAACTGACTGCCTGAATGTTATGTTTTGTATTAATCATAGGAGATTATAACATTTACACCACGTAAAAGCTGTAAGGCTAACAGAAAGTGCACATAATATATCACATAAATATTATAACACATTGGGTAAATAATGTTTGAAAATTTTGAAAGACATATTGCAATGCGATAATTTAATACTTTTTCATACCATCATGCTTCTATTACTATTTGTCAAAAGTGGAAAAATCTTTCTTAAATCTCCTCCTAACACAATTAATTTATCACAATGGATACTCGTAATACTGAAATAACGTAATATTTTTCTAACGATTTTGGAGGGCTTTTTTGCGATCACAGAAACCTCGTCCTTAATGAGCAAATCTACTTTTATGACATTTTTTTATTTCAGATTTAAATTCCAAGAACCAATTTTCTATACTGCTCAAATCAAATGATAATCGAGATAGTCTATGACTGGTTATTCTTTTTAAAAGTAATATTGATGCTATACCAGTCCATGCCAAAAATAGATTCTTTTTCTACGAAAAATAAGATAATAAACCAACGTTTCGAATAGAAATGTTATTCCTGAATCTCCTTAGGCATTAATAAAAAAAGTTATTATTTTTTTAGTTCCACATAATTTTAAAAATCGTGATTTGGTCTTCAATTTATCATACATTGAATAACACATTTAAGTTCAAGATACGATTTTTTTATGGTGGTGTTGTCTTATGTATCCAGTTTTGTTGGTGTGGGTGAATTGAAACTCTTACATGATTTGTTTTTTAATTAAAAAATTTTATTTAACTGTAAAAGTGCACGATTTTTGTAGTTATATAACTTCAAAAGGCAAACTGAAAAAATAGGGTAGTTAACTAATATTCAAAAATTAGGGGGTTGGCGCACAGAATGCGTAAGGGAGTGGAGCCCGACTAGTACATATGTATGTATTTGAGCATATGTTCAATCTTTTATCTATGCGTTTAAACATTCTTAAAAGCGTTTAAAGAATTCTTCTTCCATGAAAACAATCACCTAATCAAGTGAAGTATTAAATTGTATTTAAAAATTATTACTTTGCCACTAAACATCTATTTCTAAATGAAAAATAGTTTCTGTGAAGCGTACGTACTACTTTTCTTTTGAAGTTATTATTTTTTTAATAAATTAGTGTTTGGTTTCTCAGACTTGTAGTAAAATTGTAATTGGTTATTAATAGCATTTAGTTTTTTTTCGAAGAAAAATTTTCTTGGCTAATAGTTTTCGTCAGTAAAGTTTTTAGATACTTCTTAATTTTTCTTGTAAGTCGCAGATGTTGCAGAGTTCATTTACTGGTATTACTTGTACTACGAACTTTCATTTAATTTTTTTTTCATTCATCCAGTGTGTGTTTTTGTAATTTAGGAAAAGATCGCTCTTATAAGCAGATCCTGGATTTAGAGTGTCTGCTTCCAAGGCAAGACTACATGAATGAGTTGCTTTAATGAGCAGAGTCCAGGTGTTGGTCGATAAACCGCTTTACTTAGCAGATCTGACGTTGAGATGTATATCTATATGTTTAGTATACGAGATTTCTAATGATCATTTTCTTATTTCTATTTAATATACAATGTTATTCTTATTTTTTTAATTTTTTGTTACTGTTCAACTCTTTTCTGTTTAATTTTATCATTTACTTATTAATAAGTTATTATTTCAATTTTTTTTGCTACTGTGGAATACTGATATACTATGCTCTCCGCATACGTACAACATACACTCATCTGCGCACACTGCACTATATGGGGTGTTCTACGTCATTAATTTAAATGTTTCTTTAAACTGTGTTTATTGTTTCTTTCAAAATAACAATAAGGGAACATAGGCTAAAAAAACAAACAGCTAGAGACCACAACCACACTCTACTACTAAATGATGTTTAATAATTAGTTATTATTATTTGACCACGGAACTAGCAGTATGTACAACTATTTATCTATTTACTTCTTAAGGAAAATAAAGGATAGAGAGACTGTGTCCGTATAAAGGTATAAAGGGATGTTAAATTAGTTGATCTACTTGTGTTTCCTTCTTTTATTGTAAAGATTAATATGTATCTCTGATCCTTGCTTCCTTTTTATGCCTTTGTTTGACTAATTTATTTAGCCTTTATGACATTAACGTCAATATTATTCAGAGTAATATTAGGCTACTTATAATTAGTTGTAAAAGTTGCAAAATTGGCAAAACTAATCGACTAGTCTACACTTGAGGTGTGGTGGAAAGCTACACACTAAAACGCCGTAAAAATGGATGCACTCTACGCGCAGTGTTAATCAGAACTTTCTTGTCTTACACACTATGGGGCCAAGACTTGTATGACTGCATATGTTTAGGCTTAGCAGCTCGCTGTGGATGTCACTCGAGACTTTCGAGAGCCACAAAGAACACAGTCAGTCGTGTTAGGGTTTAGGTTGCAACATTTTTCTACAAATTCTTATATCATGATTAAAAACATTCATTTTAATCGTTTGAGATATGATAGAAAAAGTTTTAAAACTGAATTTTATTGAGGGTTATTACATGCAATCATTAGTAGAACATCTAATATTCCTAAAAATATTAAAATAAAGAAAAAAAGTTGAATATCTCTTTATACTGGTACCTCAATCTATCAGAAGTCCAAAATATATTCAGAAGCACTATTAGGATGCGATAGCTATAATGAAAAAAATGTAGAGAACCAGAATTATTAACAATAGTAACATATTATCATAAATGGAAAAAAATTAAAGTAAGACTCATCCCAACTTTCCAAAACTTGACACCATGTAATATTTCATATATAACAGTTAGATTATTTTATTTTAAATGACTATCAATTTTAGAATATATTAAAAATTATATTTTTAGTACAGAGCTGGCATGCATCTATACAATGGAATAACAGAAATATGGTCTACCTCTTGCACATGTTTTAATAACTCTACAATCTGTTAAAAAATATTACTTATTAACAAATTAATACACCTATTTCCGCTACAATTTCTTTGGGTAACGCAGAACTTACAAAATTAGTCATTAAACATATGCTTTATGGTCCTTATCAAAATACAATCATCGTATGTTTTATTCTAATGAAAAGTATATAAAAAATTCCTAAAATCCTTTAACAAATGTACAACGTTTTAAAATACATTCTTGCTCAACAGTTACTAACAAAATAAGAAAACAAATAACATATCTGATGAACATATTTACACAACTTGGAAAAAAGATAAAATCTTAGTAGACAACTGAATAATTGTACCTTAAAATAAATTTCTATTGATAGAATGTGAATGTTATTAACGTTGAGTGTTGTGCATTGATCCAAAGCATGAAATGTATATTTATAACTATATTTATAGAGGTAGTGATATGGGATACATAAGAACTTAAAAATTGAAAGTCGAAGGAAGAAAAAAATTGAACAAAATAAGTTTTGATCTTGATGCTAGTTGTGTGACTCTAATGGGAGCAGCTTGTGGACTGCTAGAATTTTTAATTTATGCTAGAAGTCATACAATTGTAAATTTCGGTGGCCACCGCAAAAACAAAAAAAAACTTACACTCGATAAAAACAACTTTGAAAATAATATAAGACTCGCAAACGAAACTCACAGCTTGGATGTAATAAAACAAACATGTTTATTTTCCAAAATCAATAAAGTACGTAAAAATTTCAGGATATTACATTTTTAACAAGAAACGAACAATTTGGGCAAAAAGTGTGTGAAGAACATTATTGCAATACATAGATTAAACAAAATATGCTTTAAGATTTTAAAACGGATTTTTTAAACTTACTTTAAATGAAATAAATGGTAGAACATCCTTCGAAGACATTACAACATGGAAAGAAATTCAACACCAGACATTTTGAAGTACTTAAACCGTGATGGAAATGGATAATAGCTATTTATATATCGATAATACTTTCAAAAAAAGAATTAAATTTAGGTTTGCTAATTAATTAAAACATTTTTATGCCTGGTTTCTAATTTTAGGAAATATACAAGGTAATAAAATACAAAATAAGTATAAAAAATCACTACAAATTTTGTTAATAATTGTGAGAATCGCACTCTTTTATATATTAAATAAATTTCAGAAGNTTTTTTTTTTTTTTTTTTTTATTACGTCATTACTTACTTCACATCGGATTTCCGTGTGCGTACGAGTCGGTTATTGAGTATATAAATGGTTGGTTATAATATTGTACGCCCCATCTTGCCTGCGGGGTCATATAACATATTCAAGAACACTGTAGAGTCAAATAATTTGACGATTGGTTACCTTACAGTTTACTTTTATTTTTTTGGTCGAGACAAGCTTAGAGGTATGAATGAAAAAAAAAATCATTTTATGGCGGTGTATTTCGCATTTACGTTTTGACCTGTATCGTACATATTTTTAGTATTTTTCATCCATAAATTTTTTTATAAAATGTTTACCTCATACTCTTCCTCTCTTTTTTCTTATGGGGTCAGCTTTCGGGAAGGAATTATAAGGATGTTTTTTTTTTGTTTACTTCCACTCTCGACACCGTAGACGCATTTGCTGACTTAGTTCGCTGTTTTTTCCCTATTTTTTTTCTTAGAACAACAAAGCTTTTGTTTTTTCTCTTTACTGTCTAGAGAAAGTGTACTTTCTATGATGTTTGCGCGGGTGACTGAGTTCTTAAAGCTGAGCTTCAACTCTACTCGTGTCACAACATGATTTTTTCCTTTTTGCGCCAGTAGAATCTCCGTGTGTGGTCCTTATGGATGCAATTTTTTTTTTTTCTTTCTTGCAAAAGCAGGAGCAGCTCGCGTACACTGCTGCGCAATGTCGTTATGTAAGTGACAGCTTATGTGATTGCAAGCGTCTTTTATTTTTTTTTCAGTTAAGCATGCGGGTTGTAGATTCGTATGCCTTCTCTCCAATATCGACGACCCTGTTTGAATGAGGGTGGCCTGGTAACGTTGTCTTTCGATGGCCAAGTTCTCAGAAACACTGCCGCATACTGAGTGTGGTCGATTATTCCTTTCGATAGTCAAGCGGTGATTTGGGGGCGTTATTGTTAGTTTCCCTTACATGAACGACTAAGTACTAGTCCATGTAGTTTTTGCAAAATTATGCTGACTTTGAAGTGGATGATTTGACGAACAGTCTATTCGTTGCCTTGCACATGGCAGTCGATTCGATACTTTATGACGACTGTGTGTGTCGTTTCAGGCGTTCTGATTGTCAGCGGATCATGACGAAAGGAGTAGGATTGTTACTGATAGAGGATGACAGAAGGGAGGAAGAAAAGGAGGTTCAACCTCTCGTACTCGACGTGAGCTCGTGGGCCTGTTATAGAATACATTTTTTCCTGCGATTGCTTAATTTATTTTACTTTCATTCCTCCATGCTCCTCTTTACCTAACAATAATTGCTAAAATAAGTTTTTCTTATACAACAATGATGTCAATGGGCTACAAAAAAAGTTGTCATTTGTTCATATTTTTTTTCATTTGCTAATTTAACATTAATTTTTTTTGCGTACCTCTCGCATATATTTATTTAAATTTACATGTTTATCTCAGCCCATACGTATAGATAATTTTTTCTGTTGTACCATCTATAATATGTACATTTGTCCTATGAATTAATTCTATGCTTATTGGAGTATGTCTGCTCATTAGAGAGTGCCACACGCCCCTCTCATTCGCTTTGTTTTTTTTTTTTCAATTCATGTAATGCAAATTCTACTATTGATTGATACTATTAATGCTTTGTTCATGCGTTATATCTTCCCTATTATATCCCTTCCCTATGACATCCTCCCCATTATATCTTTTTTCTGTAAGCTTGCGTATCTGAGTCTAGTATATGTATATATCTAGTTCGCGGCGCATCTGAGGGCCGCGAAAAATTGTATCGTAAACCTAATTGATCCCTCCCTTCTGTTATATTTTCTTAAGCGAAAAATATCTTATAAATACCGCAAAAATCTTAAACGAAGTTGAATGTTCAAGTCTGTCTCTTCGTGTCCCTTACCCTGTTCGCATTCTCTGGCGGTGCCTTTACCATACATGCTTTTTTGATTTTATCTATGTGGGATACTTTTATTTCGTCACCTCTCTGTAGTTTTACGTTTTTGTTGATATAATTAATGCCTGTTATTTCATATGGGCCCTCGTATTGCGAATCATATTTGCCCTATGATGGCTCTTTTAGCACATAAACCATTTCTCCCTCTAAGAAATATCTTGTATTCAGATGATGGTCATAGTAATACTTTGATCGGTATTTAGCCTAAACTTGGTTCATTGCTGCGATGGTTCTCATCTCTGTTAGGGTCTCAACTAACTCTTTGAAATAATTATCCGAAGTTTGGCCCTTAGGTGGCAGTTTGATACTAGAAGGTGTTCTAGCTCTTTGTCCGAAAACTAATTCGTGCGGTGAGTATTCCGTACTCTGATGGTCCGTGGTATTGCGTAAGTGCATGAACATAGGTAAATGTTCGTCCCAGTGATCATTTTGGTCTACATAGGCCTCAATGTATTCCTTGAGGGTATGATGCATACATTCGATGGCGCCGTTCGTTTGTGGGTGAAATGCTGTGCTGCCCATTTTGTCTATTATAAACAGCCTTGCAAGTTCATCCATACTTTTGTTTATTAAGAGAGTGCCTCGGTCTGATAATAAATGTTCTGGCGGCCCGAAGTACGCTATAAACTTATCTGTCATCGCTCTTACCGTTTCTTCGACTGTTGCTCTTTTCACAGGTGCGAGAACTATAAATTTTGTTAGCCAGTCTTGTACTGATTTTCTGAGGGTTTACTAATAGGCACATAGAAGCCTATAAAAATTTTTTCGAACGGCCTACTCGGTGTGTCAGTGATGAGCATGGCTTGTTTCGTTTTAATTCGGACGAGTTTTTTTGTTTGGCATGATGTACATTCCAGGATGGCTTGTCTTACATCTAGGCGCATGTTTCTCCAGTAGTAGTCTTTGGCGATCCTGTTATATGTCTCATTCATTCCCCTATGACCACCTATTGTTGCTTCGTGATATTCTCTAATGATTTTAAATCTTTGATCTACTTGTGGGATTACCAGAGTGTTCGTGTAGAGTACTGCTGCTAATCTAATATCTTTGAATATATCCTCAAAGGTATCGACATAATATCCCCACTAGGTCAGACTGAGGATCGTTAGGTCCCTAACGATACCAATCTTTTTATTTCATTTGCTACTATTACCTCTTCAAGAGCTTTAATACATTTTTTAATGTTTGATTTAAGCGTGGTTTCTTAAAAATGCTGCCTTACATTCATGTGCATGATTTTCATTCTTTTTGCATTTATTATTTTTGTTTCTCCTACGCTTCTTTCTTCGTTATTCATGCATGCCGGATTAATGTATCCCCTCTCGTGCAGCGCATCTATGACCTCTGTGTTGGGTACTGCTTCTGTTATCGTCATAAACGCTAGATTATCTAAGTGCTTGAATGGGTGGCCCTCGATCCTGTTTAGTTTTTGTAGTAGGGGTGGGTCTTCCCCCCTCTTTTGGTGCCCATGGTGGCCTTGCCGTTGGTAGGCGTGTTCTGCACACTATATTTTTCCATTAATGGTGAGTGTATGACTGTGTTGGCTTCGTTCACGCTCTCTGTTTCTCATAGCGCGTCATTCAACTCCTTGGCTTGCTCTTCTTCTTTCTCTGCTATACTTTCATTGCTGTCATCATCGCTACTTGTTTGCTGTCTGTTTTCTCCCCGTTTTTCCGTATGCTGACTTGTATCCGCTGCACTTTCGGAAGTGTCTTGCTCTTTTTCTGAATGACTTTTGTCCTTCTTCTCTCGCTTGCCTCTGTCTACTTTCTTGTCTAGTTCAGATCTATGCTTACGCTCCTCACTTTCTTCACTACTGCTACGGTCTTTTTATGGGGTCTCTACCCCTGACTCAAGTTCTGTATTTATCGCGCTAGAAACTTGTATAAGAAGCGTATAATTTGCATTTTAACCTACGCCTTCTAGATGTAAATGGTCAAATTCACCGTCTGTCGTAGCAATGTAATGGGTATAAACATAATTTTCATTGGGTTATGCAAAATGTTCCAAAATATTTTTTTTTAATTCTTGAGAGAACAAAAAGTTGTGACTCCAAAATTTCCTTTGTTTTTTCCGGCTCTCTGCATTTTTGCAATAAATTAGAATTGCGCAGAATCGTTTGTAACTCAGTAGTTAAGGGATCGAGTTCGTACAACCATATAAGGCTGTGAAACAAACAGTTTCCGCGTGGGTCGGATGGTATTTCCGATATTTTTGCCAGAGTACTACCAGGTTGTGTGCATTCACAAGTTTCCCTTCGCGTTTCGTCTTTTAAATATTCTAGCCATTTATCTGGGGGTGCATTTTTTTCTAGCTGCTCATCGCGTTCGTTTCGTACCGTATTCTCATTGTTCTCTGACTGAGCCATACTTCCCCCGTGATGTGTGTTTTCGTTTACTTTATCTCTTGTGCGTAGCGCTGCTTTGTCTGTCGTTACTATCTCGCTAGGCTCCCACATATCTATTCTCATTCCTGGTCTGCCTTCTACATCTTGCTTTTTGATCTCGATCATATCTAGAGCCCGCAATTCATCAAACCTTACCTCCAGTAAGTCATGTATATTCAGCTTTTTTTGTTTGTCTGTTGAAAATTCCTTCGCTTGTTTCGTGCTTCCTTCTTTTTCTCCTATATCAGTTCTTTGCTCTTCTGTAATTAACTCTTGATTTTTATTTGCAATGCTAGGTAATGGTGTGTCACAATTCGCTATAATTATTTCTTTTGACGGGTTCGTCGTCAGTTGCGTGGCTAAAAAACGTAGTTTGTGTCTGTGCAAAGTGTCAAGTTGTCGTTTACGTGCTTTTCGTAATTTTTCTCTTTGTTTTAATATTGCTGGCGTGCTTGTAGTCGTTATACCCTTTTAAAAGCCTGGTTCTTTCATGATATAGCTTAATTTCCCGTCTGCTGGTCCCTGTACAATAAGTCCTCCTTCATCTGCAGCATCTCGTGGTTCTAAGTTGCTCGTGGTCTGTAACCACCGTAAACTTGCGTCCATATAAATATGGTCTAAATTGCTCTTTTGCAAATACAATCGCCAACAATTCCTTGTCATATGTTGGGTAGCGAAGGTCACTCCCTTTGTGGCAGCGAGACGCGTACTCGCACGGTCCATCTTTTCTGATCTCTCCCTGACATAGAATCGCTCTGATCGCGGAATCTGATGCGTCTGTCGTGACGATAAATAGTTTTTCTAAATCTGGGGCGATAAGTACAGGTCCACTGCACAGTGTATCTACGAGAGTTTTAAATGTCTTCTCTTCTTGGTCACCCTATTTAAATGCAGTGCCTGCTTTTAGGAGACTCGATATAGGCTGGAAAATTCGTGCATAATTTTTGACAAATTGCCTGTAGTAGCCTAGGAATTCTAAAAATTGTTTTACTTTCTTTACGTTTGTCAGTCGAGGATAATTTCTAGCCGCTTTAAGTTTCTTAGGGTCGGTCATTATTTGTCCATTGCCTACGATGTGACTGAGCACTTTCGCTTCTTTTTTTAAGAATTGATACTTTTTAGGTTCAATCGTAAGGTTTGCAGCTTCCTGACGTTTTAACAGTTTCGTGAATCGTCTCTCATGTTCTTCAAGGTCAGGGGCAAATACCATTAGGTCATCAAGATATACTTCTATTTTATGGCCTTGTAATCCTGCGAGTGCTTGGGCAAATAGCCCTTAGAAATGTGTTTGGCGAGTCTTTGCACCCCATTGGCATTCTCTTGTATTGGTAGTGCCCGTCTGGGCCTGAAAATGCTGTCTTGTATGCATCGTCTTCGTGAATTTCCACCCGGAATAATTCTGATTTGAGATCTACTACCGTGACTTAACGTGCCGACGCTAGGTTCTCTAAGATATCACTCTAAAACGGTAGTGGGTAACATGAGCCTACTGTAACTTCGTTTAGTAGTCAAAAATCCGCGACTACTCTCACCCTTTTTTTATTGTTTGGCCCCGGTTGTTTTGCCACAATCCAGGTGTTCGAGCTATATGACGAGGTAGAAGGTTTAATTATCCCTTGTTCAAGCATCTTCTTTATTTCGATTTTCATCTGATCCCTTATCGCCGGTGAATATCTAAATCTTTTCGCCACGATGGGTTTATCCGACGTCGTTATAATTCGATGTTTTAATAGGTGTGTTGCCTTAAGAGGTTCTCCATCTAGGCCAAATACGTAAGGGTTTGACTTGATCAGTCTTCTCACATATTCTATTTCTTCATCCTTGTAACCTGTTGTGTCTACGAGTTGCATTATCTTGTCCGCCCGTTTTTGTTTTTACAACTCCTCTTCGTTTTTCGAAAATTTTTTCGTTTTTTCTTTACCATAATTTTTTTTCTTATTAAATAACCTTATCCCTGCTTTCCCAAAACTTTCGACATTGTCCCCTTCAACGTCTTCTGAGTGATCTCGGTAAATTTCTTCGTAGTCTACCAGTTCTACTTCCGGAACAGGCACGTATTTCATCTCGTCACTCATATTAATGCATTCTGCGACTAATTCCCCTTTAATATTTTTGGCTATAAAGTTTCCAAATAATATTCCTTTCTCTATCTCTTGGAAGGGTATCCAGCCATATTCTGCTTCATTCCTGCTTTTTATCATTCGCGCATCAATTATTCGTCTCGATTTTGCAGGTATTTTAAAACACTATCGCTTTAAAGTATCCCACCCTACGATTCCTTCCGCGTCAATAGGGAAGTCATGGGGGACGACATGTAATGTGCACTCCAATCCGTGCAACTGAGCCTGTACTGTGCCCAGTGTTTTGCGTGCTCCGTGAGTCACGCCGATAATAGCTACTCGATACCTACTGTCTGTTAGCATGTCTGTGCTTAGAAAATTAACCTTTACAATCGAAATCTCTGCGCCTGTATCCGCATAAAAAGTCGCCTTTCCATTCTTTAACTGTGGTCCCTGTAACTGGACCGATGGTGGCATATGCCCTGTTCTCGCGAGTTTTATAGTTATCGTGGGAAGCTGCTCTATTTCTTCGTCGCGCTCTGAATGCTCGGGTTCATCATTATCTACATGTGTGTCCGGCGCCTTTGTCCGATTACTCTTCTTGCGGGCTCTCCTGACTTTTCTTGTGCGTTTACCGCTCCGTTGTGTTGGAGTGTCATCTTGCTCTACTGTATTACTTTCTATTTTTTCTTGCACTGTGTAAGTACTCGGACTGTTGTTGTGCGTCTTCTTCTCTACTATCTCTTTCTCCGCCTTTTGCAGCCTCTCTCTCACACATTCTTCCTCACCCGACACACTTTTCTCTATCTCTTTCTCTAGTTGATGCTCAACGTTTGGGGACCACGTCGAACATCTTGCGAGTTTAAAGCTTCGGGAGGGTCTCTCCTGTTATAAGGAGTGTATGCGCCGCTTTCTCGCTGCTGTGGGCCCCTCTCCTGTGGCGGCCCGTGCCTAACTAGGTCCCTATTATGGCCATCCCTGCTATCCTGATTTCTGTAGCCGTTACCATTGCGGTTGAATGTGCCCCTGCTATAATTGTTGTACGCGTCACCGTTGCCACGGTTGTCGTAATAATTATAACCTCTGGGGTTATGATCATTATACCTGTAATTGTGATTGTTGTTACTATTGTATGGCTCCGTTGGGCAATTGTTATAACCCCTGTCATAATTATTATAATTATTGTTATTATAGTTATCATTCCTACCCCTGTAGTTATAGGCATTACTGTCAGTAGGAGTATTGTTTGCGGGTTGGTTACGCCTCTCGTTACGCTGTCTCTCCTCTTCCTCCCTGTCTTGCTTGCGCGAGCGGCAGTCTCTCGCATAGTGTCCCGGTTTTTGACAATAATTACAATTTCCCCTCAGTTCCCTTCCGTTTTCTTTCGAAGTTTTTCTATCACTTATCACCGCTAGTAGCTTTCGGCATTTCTGAACTGAATGCCCGGTTCGGCCGTCGCAGTATATACAGCGTTTTTCTTTTACTGCTGCTGTTTCTTGTACTCCCTTAGTGTTTTCTGCTGTTTTTTCTTCTTTTCTTGCTAGGTTTACGAGTGGTCCCTACTCTGTTGTTGTCCTATTGCATGTGGGCAGTGCGCTTACCGGTATTGCATGCCATAAACTAAGGTTACTTTTAATTTTCAACGCCTGAATTATTGCTTCCCCTAGAGTTTCCGGGTTAAACCTTGCCATTCTCCAACTAAAAGTTGGAATTTATCCGTAAATAAACTGTTTTACCGCCTTGGATTCTAGGTTTGCCTTCATTGCCTGTTTTTGAATTGGGGGAAAGTATGGGTTTGAATCGTACAACATTGTTAATCTATTGTATAATTGTTGTACTCGTCCCCCGTAGTCATCTATTGCTTCACTATCTTGCTGCGTTATTATTTTCAATTTTGCCATGAGCGAGTCTGCATTATTAATACTGCAGCATCTGTTTGAGATCTCTTTGATGAACTCTTCGACTGTACTAAACTGCGTCAGTCTCGGGGCAAAATAATCCACTGCTTTCCCTTTTAGCCTGTTTGCGATGGTGCCCAAAAAAAATAGTTCGTTTTCCGGGCCTATTGTACGTGCAACCATACGCACCATTCTTTCGAACAGCGGTAGGTTGATCGGGTCACCATCGAAAAACGGGATGTTGTTTGTCATATTGCTGAACATGGATATAATGTTGTGTTGCGCATACTGCGGTCTGCGTAGGTGGTCGTAATTGCGTGTCTCTTGCTCCTTTTTTATGTATGGAGTCATGGTCGGTACCTTCTTGCTGGTCTTTCCCGGAGTTGCTTTGACTTTTTGTTTGTAGACTTCCCGATCGTTGATGTCGAGAATCGCTCGTATGAACAGCCACCCGTTTACCTCTGTCCTGTTTGGGTCCGTTCCAGCACTCAAGTTCGATTTTCGTGGCACTGCACTATGTGTGCTTCTCGGCGGAATTTTTTTTTTAAACGAGTAAAATAAGCGAGAAAAAAAAATTCCAACTCTTACCGTACCCCACACTTAGCACCAAAACTGTTACGTAGGATTAAGAAGCTGGTAAGGAGGTGCGTCACGAAAAAAACTCAACTCGTTGGTCAATTATTTATTAGCTTCTTGAAGGCAGAGGCGTGTGTGTGTATCACGCGGTGTTTTCTACTTATCGTTCGGTCTCTTGCCTAAAAGACGCTCGAGTGCCCCAAATCGTGTCTCGCAGGGCCTTATATAAGCTCGTTTCCCCTATTGGTGTCCTTTACTAGCATAGGCTTGTAGTTACTAGGGTGAGTCAGTATGATATGCCCAGCATATTGTACGTAACATACTATTGAATTATTTTTTTTATGGTTATATGACATTATTCACGTTCGAATCAGCACTTGTTCTTGTAATGAAAAATGGATATCAAATAATGTATGTTCTAAAATATTTGTTGATTAAAATATTTGTTATTAATAGTGTAATACTTACATCACATCATGAGTATACCAGTTTTTTAAATAAAAAATCCGTGAAAACTTAACTGGAGCAACTAAAACCTGTTACAACAAGGATAACGCAAAGTATAAAAGGATTGATAAGTCTGACCATAATATTTATATCAATTTACAGATAAATATGTTAAATAGTCTCTGTGAAGGTTAATTATTTTATAACCTAAGTTTTAAAAAAAGTACAATAGTAAAGCTAATTAGAAATATAAGTATATCAGACATCTTTTGTAATTGTCCTGGATTAGGAATTACTAAATTGTTTAAATACAACGTAAAAAGAGAAAAAATAACTGGAGAAAAAATTAGACTTCAAAATTGTATCTCAAGAATAATTTCGAACACTGGAAGCATCTTTTCACTACTTTTTATCTCATATCCTAAGCGACTTTTAATAGTAGTGGCATTTTCTATGATTATTAATAAATCTTAAGGTCAAAGTTAATAATGTTGGATTATACTTAAGAAAACCAGTATTTTTTACGGCCAATTATTTGTACTTTTATCAAGTTGCAAAAATTAAAATAATGTTTTCATTTAAGTAAAAAGAGGTTATTTGTAAGTCGAAAAATTGTTTGGAAAAAAATTTTTAAAAAAGTACCACAACTAAANCTCCGATATAGTCGAGCGACTCCCGGCGCTCATCCCCGAGGATCACGAATTCTAATTTTGTATCACGGTCACCGATAATTCTAGTATCCGTCTAGAGGATTGCAGTCACCTTTCTGCTCTGAGTTCTACTGTCGGTGTGGTTTGAATTACTGCCAATTCTCGTGCTTCTTCTTGAACTTTTTGTTTTCCTGTCAACATTCTATAACATATTAGAAGTAGGGTCCCTCCGATGAAGAAGGCACTTACACATAAGAAAAAGAAGCCCCATGCCAAATTCATTAATCATGTAATATATAAAGCTGTTAGCTATTAGTTACCAACCCTAATTTCTGTGGTAAATACTTGTCCTTACACTACTTATACTTCATCGATAGGTATCGATAGATATTTATTTAAATGTATTACCGTATGTACCTTACCCTTTCTCTTATGTTTCCCCTTTATTTGGTTAGCGTTGAGCTGCGAGTGTGGCTCTCTCCTCACATATAAAGTATATAATAATAAACATATATCTTTTAATTCTCTTTCTTTACTTTTTTGCATAATTGTTGTAATTTATTTTAGTGTCTTTGTCAATGTGGATATTTTTCTCTTAGTTAAAAAAATTCTCCATCGTAAATATGTTTCATTACGTTATCTTTTATTTCACATCAGCTCTAAGTGCGCATATAAGTCGCTTATTGAGTTTGTGAATAGTCAGATATAATATTATGCGCTCCATTTTGCCTGAGGGGTCATATAACATATTCAAGAACACTGTAGAGTCAGATAGTTTGACGATTGGTTGCCTTACATTTTACTAGTATTTTTTTTTTGGTCAAGACAAGCTTGGAGGTATGAATAAAAAAAATCATTTTCTGGCAGTGAAGTTTTGACCCGTATCGTACATATTTCTAATATTTTTCATACATACATTTTTTTAATATAATGTTTCCCTCATACTCCTCCAATCTCTTTTCTTATGTAGTCAGATTTAGGAAAGGATTTATAAGGGTATTTTTTGTCAACTACCACTCCCGACGCCGTAGACGTATTTGCTGACTTAGTTCGCTGCTTTTTCGATATTTTTTTTTTTTTTTTTACAACAAAGCTTTCATTTTTTCTCTCTTATGTCTAGAGAAAGTGTACTTTTTAAGATGTTTGCAAAGGCGACTGAGTTCTCAAAGCTGAGCTTCAACTTTACTTGCATCACAGCGTGATTTTTTTTCTTTTTGCACCAGTAGAATCTCCGTGTGTGGTCCTTATGGATGCAATTTAATTTTTTTCTTTCTTGCAAAAGCAGGAGCAGCTCGCGTACATTGCTCCGCAATGTCGCTATGTAAGTGACAGCTTATGTGATTGCAAGCGTCTTTTATTTTTTTTTAGTTAAGCATCCGGGTTGTAGATTCATGTGCCTTCTCTCCAATATCGACGACCCTGTTTGAATAAGGGTGGCCTAGTAACGCCGTCCTTCGATGGCCAAGTTCTCAAAAACACTGCCACACACTGGGTGTGGTCGATTATTCCTCTCGATCGTCGAGCGGTGATCTGGGTGCATTATTTTTAGTCTCCCTTACATGAACGATTAAGTACTGGTCCATGTAGTTTTTGCAAAATTATGCTAACTTTAAAGTGGACGGTTTGACGAACGGGCTATTCGTTAATTTAGACATGGNATCGTCGAGCGGTGATCTGGGTGCATTATTTTTAGTCTCCCTTACATGAACGATTAAGTACTGGTCCATGTAGTTTTTGCAAAATTATGCTAACTTTAAAGTGGACGGTTTGACGAACGGGCTATTCGTTAATTTAGACATGGCAGTCAATTCTATATCCCGTTACGATTATGTGTGACATTTCAGGTATTGTGGTTATCAGCATATAATGATGGTAGGAGTGGGATTGTTTCTAATGGAGAACGATAGAAGGAAGGAAGAAGAGGAGGTTTAATCTCTCATACTCGACGTGGGCTCGTGAGCCCTTTCAAAAAATAGTTTTATTTCTTCTGAAATTGCTTTATTTATTTTTTATCATTCCTCCATGCTTCTTTCTACCTAGCAATGATTGCTAAAATTTTTGTTTTTTTTATTTTTTTTACAATAATGAAGTCAATCGGGTAATCAAGAACAAAATTGTTTCAATTTACAAGTATATGTCAGCTTATCCGCATGTTTTTTCCTTTTTATTTGTCTTTACCATCCATAATTTGTACATTTGGCCTGTGAGTTAATTCTACTCCTATTGAGTACGTCTACTCACTAGAGAGTGCCACACGCGCCCCTCCTTTGCTTTGCTTTTTTTCATTCACGTTACATCAAATTACAATTGATTAATATCATTAATGCTTTGTTCATGCGTACCTTTCCATTGTAGTTGTTGTTTTTTTTTTTTTGCAAATCTAAGTCTAACGTATATGAATATATAGTTTGCAGCGCGTCCGGGGCCGTGAAAAAAAGTTTTATCGTAAACCTAATTAATCCCACTCTTTTTGTCATATTTTCACGCTGCGTCCAGGGGCCGCAAAAATTTTAGAAAACTGAACTTTTGTACATATTTTTACAATAGTCTATCTCCACAAGGAGGTAGGTCAATTGTCAGAATATCTGTTGGTTGCGCATTAATCACTTATTTCATATTTTCTTTTCGTATGATTTGTTGCTTACTCGCGGCTCGTCCGAGGGCCACGAATTAATGAAAACTAACGCTTTTCGCTATATATATATATTAAACACGTATGTTTCTGTTTATCCTGTCTTCCTATACAATATACTATGTCGGTATACTAGCTTTATTTTTCTTAGATACTACATATTTAAANGCCCCCCTGCGCGCACTGCGCGCCAACCCCCCAACTTTTAAATATTTTATAAGAAATACATTTTTACAATTTTTGTGTATTTATTCTTATTTATTCTTAACTTTTTTATTTTTCAAATTTAAAGAACTTATTTTAAATAAATTACATGGGGCTACATCGTTTGAAGACGTTAAAAAACAGAATGGAATAACACATAAAAATTTCAGGGAGACTGCAATTGCAATGGGTTTAATAGAGCATGATTCTGAAATCGACAATATTTTTGGAGGAGCCACAACAATTATGTTTCCATACCAGTTAAGACAATTTTTTGCTTGATTTTTGATGTCAGAAAACATTCAAGGAGATAAAATACGGAATGAATATAAAAAATATTTAACGGAAGTCTTCGATAATGATAAAAATAATTGTGCTCTTCTACATATTAATCAAATTTTGGAATCGAAAGGTAAATCATGTGAGTCTTTTAGTTTACTGACACCAACCATTAGCAACTATATAAATGATTGCAATATTGAGGAAATATCTTTCAGTAAGAAAATGTTCAATATAATGTACACAAATTTAAATGAAGATCAAAGAAAAATTTTTAAAACTATTTGCGAATAAGATGAAAAAGTATACTTCATAGATAGTCCTGCTGGATCCGGAAAAACCTACTTATATAAGACACTCATTTATTACTTTATTTCTAGAGGTAAAAATATTTTGTCAATGGCTTGGACAGGAATTGCATCTGCATTACTACCAAAAGGTATGACCAGTCATAGAACTTTTCGTTTACCTCTAGACTTAGATAATATTGGAAGTGTATTTTTAAAATTTGAAACTCAAAAAAAAACTAAGGGACGTTGATTTAATAATATGGGACGAGGCTTCTATGATTCCGATAAAAGCTCTAGAATTCGTTGATAAAACGTTGAGAGACTTGTGTAATACAAAATTTGCTTTGGTGATAAATTAATAGTATTAGGAGAAAATTTTCGACAAATCCTTCCAGTTATAAAAAACGGTAATAGAACTATAATAATAAAAGAAACTATTAAATCATCATTTTTATGGAACTTCTTCAAAATTTTAAGATTACAAAATAATATCCGTTCTAGTAATAACGAATTTTCAAAATTATTGTTAAGAATTGGAGAAGGGGACATAGAAACATTTAACATTCCTTTTTCTTTATTTTTTTACGTATAGGTAAAATCTATCAATTAATATTACATATCATGAATGTTTATCGTGTTCATCTATTGTACCAATTTCAGCATTAATTTAAAACAGAATAGAAATGGACGTGAGTCTTCGTGGTTTAATCAGACTTTATAAGATGACTCATAAAGTGATGCGAAACTTTCATTGTTTATATTAATGATACTCTAAATTTAACTTAAGTTTATGTACGTAAAAAGAATAATTGTGTATTAAAGGACTATATAAGTGATGATGATATAATAACTATGCCATGAAAAAATTTGTGGGGGTCGGTGGGAGGGCCGTAGGGGGTAGGTGTGGGAATGGGGGATGTTTTGAGAAAAAATACTATACAACATTTCCATATGATTTTGAAGGAATGTATTAATAGACTTTAACACATTGACAGGGCCGGCAAAATGACGTTACAAAATGCTAACAAAAAAAGTCAGCCCACCAAAAACTTTATGCTTACAAAGAAAGCGAGGGATCCAATAAATTGAAATACAATAAATTGTATTTAAGTTTAGCTGATTATGGTATTGTGCACTAATCTGCAACTATTTGATTAAATATTAAAACATACATTGTTATTACCCCATGAAGCCATACGTGGTTGAACCCCCTGGCTTGAATAAGGACTTATACTATACTTCTATACTATATATATAATATTTTTTGGGGGGCGGTGGGAGCCATGAAAAAATGCGTGGGGGTCGGTGGGGGGCTGTGGGGGGTTTTGAGAAAAACTACGA
>NW_019379837.1:0-27670 GCF_000648655.2 Copidosoma floridanum
TAACATTTTTATTTGTATCTATTACATTTGTTGAGTCATTTTTTCCCCAAAATTTAATTTTTGATCTTATTGTACTATTTGTGACAATACTAACAGCGCTATTTACAATTCGGACTGGTTTTCCAGTACGTTGTACACTCTTACGTTCATTTTAAAAAAAGTTTCATTCAAATCGGTTTGTTGTCACCTTTATTATCCTTTGATAAAATAAAGAAACTACTATGAAAATTTTTATACTGCTGTGAAATAATTAAATCCCTTAATTGAAACACTAAAAAAGGGATTCGAATGCCTATTTCGAAATATGTGGCTCTTGTTTTTCAAAAGTTATTTTAACCCATTCTCGAAAACCTCATTATGTCATCGTAAAAGCTGAGAAAAATTATAAGTTAATAATCGTGTTGCAATTTTGGGCTCACAAGTAAGTGATTCGGTACTCACAAGTCACACTCAAAGTTGACATATTACAACGATACAAATACATAGTGCAGAATATGCTCATTATACTACTTGTACACTTCATATCTTGTTAAGTCAGAAGGATGCAACAAGAATTATACGATTTTCAGGCCTAAAGATCACGCTTATTTGTTTGGGTACTATACCAAGTAGAGGTTAGAGACGACTTGCCAAAACTGTCACTTTTAACAATTTTTCATTGTGCACGCTTATTTTCATGATCTACGCCATCAGTCGCACATACTTTATACGAACATTATCCAGTACTTGGCGTATCTGTCATACATGCTAGCTTATCAGTATGGCTTTTATGGTTCGAGTATACTTAAGAGAGAATAAAAGAAAAAAATTTAAGCCCAAACCTGGGATATTAAACTCTTTATATTACTTGGCCCTTAATTGTTAAGGGAAGGTCTTGCTAAGGTTTGGTGTAGTTATCTGTGTGGCATGAAATTCTAAACATTAACTTTTATGTTCTCTTCCGTATACAAACTTTTTGTTTCATTAGTTTACAACCATTCGTCAACTAAGTAAGTAGCAAATAAACATAAATTGAAAACAACGTCTTATGGTAATACTGTCATATTTTTGTATTTATTAAACACAAAAACAACATTTTGGCCGTTTGAACAACGTCTTGGCCCTTATCAAGTCCAAAAAGCTATGAATAATAAATAATATATTTTACAATACAAATTTCGATAATAAACAATAAACGCAAGTTAAGTTGAGCGTATAAAATACTTCCAACTCTTACGAAAGGAATGTAAAATCGTAATGTAGTCAGAGTTTCATGTTTAGCTGCTTTTATACTTAGCACATACACAAATGACATAAGCACACGTACGCAATACAATCAAATTAGAATCGCAAGCAGTTCCTAGTAAGAAGCATATAAACAGTACATGTGTTCCTTTTACTATGAATGAGAAAGGCCCGCTAAATTATGTAGATTAGGTTAGTCCTCTTTTTTAATTGACTTTACAAGAGACTTATAACAATTATTTAATTTCTTTGTATCGTGTTATGTATTTAGATTGTTATTGAAATAATGTATTTTTAACATATCGAAAAAGAAGCGTTTACTGTGATTTCATTCGATGTCTAAGATTTTCATCTTATGAAAATTTGAGTTAGGTGCTAATTCAATGCTATGTTGTGATAGTAAAGATCTATCCTTTTTATTTTTCATGTCTGAATTGTGTTCTTGCTTTCTTAATTTTACAGCTTTTGATTTTTGACCGACATAACAGCAGTTGCAATTCGAACATGGTATGTGGTTAACAACTTTTTTTTTCATCAAGTGGTTCAGTTACATCATTTTCAAGAGAACAGATCGAATTCAACTTATTGTTTAAATTAAATTATTCAAACTGTATACAAGACGAATGTGAAGCTTTTTACACTAATATTTAATATTGCACAGTCATTTATGCAAGTGGGGAATATACGGTGATGATAAGATGAGTTTGCTATTATTATCATTTCTATTGTGATTGCTAAAGGATTTATTCTTTAATTCACAAATTTATCAATCAATTTTTGAGGATAGTTGTTGGCTAGTGAGAATTCATTAATCAATTTTAAATTATTATCATGGAATTCAGTGTCTGCTAACTTAATGGAAAAGTCTACTAGTGTGTAAATGATACCTTTTTTATGTAGCATTGGAGGGTGGGAAAAAAAATTCAAGTATTGACCGGAATGTGTGAGTTTTTGGTACCAATTAGTTAGTACTGTATTATTTTGTTGAATGATAATTTCCGAATCCATGAAACTAATGCTGTTGTTATTACATGGCTCAACAGTAAATTGTAATTCAGGACAACAGCTATTGAAAATAATTTTAGTATAGTTAATATACTTAATAGGCACACATATGAGGATATCGTCCACATGGTGTACATACAGTGGAATATCAAAACATAACTTCTTTAAGCACGAAATTTTAAGTAAAGTCATAACAAGCTCACACGGTACTGGACTACAAGGATTGCCCATTGTTGAGCCAAAAACTTGTTTATAATATATGTTGTTGAATTGGAAAGAAGTCGAATTTAAAAATAAAGAAACACCTGTGCGAAATTCATTTAAAGGAACATTGATTTTACGATTTAAGAATTTCCAAAAATGTTTTACTGCGCTTATGATTAAGGTTTTTCTAGTATTAGTAAATGAGCTAACTACATCTAGACTAAATAGAGTGTAACCAGATGAAATAATAAAATCTTTTAATTCATTTTTTAATTCATAACTTACTGTAAATAATATTTATCATCACTTAACTATTCTTCTACTTTATTAATGTAAATTTATTTGTCAATGACAACGGTGACATTACCTTTACCTTTTTGAGTAATTAAAATGTGTTTATTGTTTATTTTGAGTGAATGTTCAACATTCTTAAAAAGATAAAAATGGTCACATTCGTTAATATTTAATACAAAATTAAATTCATCAGCCAACTCTATTATGCTTGTGATATAATCCAGCAGCGGTGTGTCAGAAAGGTTACATAGCCAGCTTTTCGGAAACGGACCAGGGTCTCTGACACTTGTAACTGAAAGTGTATTGTATACACCTTCGCGCCCGGATTTTTTATGTAAGAGAAAGGCATCAAACTTTCTATCTAACTTATAACGATATTCGCGAAAAATTTGAATTCAAGTTTAAATCGTACTAATCAATAAATACATTGATTATGTAAGATTTACTGCCATTGTTTATCATTTATTTCGTCATTAATTTTATTTTATTTCTTAAATTTATAAGTCTTTTGTAAAGTCAATTAGAAAAGAGGACTAACCTAATCTACATAATTTAGCGGGCCTTTCTCATTCATAGCATAAGGAACACATGAACTGTTTATATGCTTCTTACTAGGAACTGCTTGCGATTCTAATTTGATTGTATTCCGTACGTGTGCTTATATCATGTGGGTATATGCTGAGTATAAAAGCAGCTAAACATGAAACTCTGACTACATTACGACTTTACATTCCTTCCGTGAGAGCCAGAGGGATGTCATACGCTTAACTTAACTTGAGTTTATTAAATATCATCCAAATTTGTACTATAAAAAATATTTTTTATCACTTATAGCCTTTTTGTACTTGATTAGGGCTAGGACGTTTTCCAAACGGCTGAAACGTTGTTTTCATTTTTTTAAGTAAATATAAAAATATGACAGTGCCACAATTATACGTTGTTTTTAATTATTTACCAGCTGTCATTGGTCGTCTTACTTGATTAACAAACATTCAATGCATTTATTTGTGTATACTAATTTATTTGTATTAACACAATGAATACCAACTCACTTATAAACTTGACTATTTAGTTCTAACGGACTGATATTAGGTTACCTGATTACTCATAATTATCTTAGCTGTGATTGTATATTTTGTATTTGTATTTGTATTTATTCCTTGTATAGATATACATCTTTTTACTTTTGTGTACCCCTCACACTACATTCCATGCTTTTACAATTCGCTCTTAAATCTAAATTACTCGCTTCCTCCCCTTTGCTATACCCTATCTGCCTTAACAATTCCCTACCCTTTGTCTTTTTAATACTCTCTATGACTTGTTTTCTAATTGTCTCCCTAGTTAGTTTCAGCACTTCATCTGGCCAATTTTTTAAATTCCATAAAATACTTGTATACTACCTCAACCGGATCCCCTTCCAGAAGTCTGACTAACTTTGACCTTATTATCTTTTGTTCCCCTTTCAGTCCCATTTCCTCTACTGCTCAGACCCATTCCTTATTATTTTTTTTTCTTTGCTACCTGGCAAGCAATAATATGCTGAATATTTTCCTCCTTTCTCATACACACCCTACAGATGCTATCCTTAAACCTTTTCTTTCCCGCCTTTCCAACACTCCCACATCTAATCCTTGTCCATTGCTTCTTTGCACTTTCTCCCTGCCACTTTTTTCCCAGTAATCTTTTACTCCTAGCTTTAATTTTATGTATTTACAATAATTTCAATACTCCGAATTCTCAATCCTCCCCCAATCCAGATGTACTTCCTGGTTTTCCTTGACTTTTAGCCCCTCTGTCATTCTCCTTATTGAATCCCATCTCTCCAGCGTGTCAAACATCCCTTTTATACCTATCCCATCGCCTACTTCTTTAAAAGCTTCCTCTACCAGTTTCTTCCAGCTTGACACATTTTTATTTCCAAGCCCCCTCATTTCCCCTTTTGAGCATGTTTTAGGCCATCTACTGTCCTTCATCTCTGCCATTTTTATCAAGTATTCTTCTGCCCTCCTCCTTGACTTAATTTCTAGACTTTTTCTGTCCGCTTCTCTTCTCAAAATGTATACCAGAGTATCCCCATTGACAACCAATGCCATTTTAACAAATTTTCTCTGTATTTTCTTGATCTGCTCCCATCTTTTCCATCCCCACACCTCTACTCCATATAAACAGCCGGCCTTTACCATTGTGACTAATAGGTAAAATCTTCCTTTTAAACTACCTAGCTTTGCCCTTTTCCATACCACCCAAACTGTGTTGATCGTCTTCTTTATTTTGTTCACAGTTTTATTTACATGCGTACTCAGCACATTCTTTGTCGAGAACCAAAATCCAAGATATTTATATTGACTTACAGTCTGTATCGTTTTCTTTCTGAGTCGAAATTTTTCATTTTTTTACTCTGCCCCCTTTTCCAAATATCATAACCTTTGTTTTTTCCGTGTTTACTTCGATCTTATTTTTTTCCTCATACTTTTGCCAATCACTCATCATGCTTTGTAAGCCCTCCTTACTGCTAGCCACCGCAGCTACATCATCTGCAAATTTCAAACTGAACATTCCCCCCCCCCCCCAATAACAACTCCTCCCTCATTTTTCTCTTTCCACTTGTCTTCAACATCCTTCAATGTCGTTGATGTAGATGTTAAACAGAAACGGACTCAAGAGACACCCTTGCCTTACGCCCATCTTTGTCTTGAATGTTTCCGAGATCCCTTCCCTTGTAATAACTTCATTCTTCGTTTTTCTATAAATGCTTCTAACTATTTTCAGGAACTTTCCCTTAATATCCAATCTTCTCATTTTTTCAAACAGTATTTCCCTATTTATCCCATCGAAAGCCGTTTTCAAATCTATAAATCACACAAACACCTTTTCCTTTTCCATCTTTAAATTATTGTTTACGACGCTATTTAATACAAATACGTGATCCCTTGGACATTTCCCTACTCTAAATCCTGCTTGACTCTTATCAATAATATCCCTTGCTTCTAAACTCCCTCTCAATCTACTCGCCAAAATATTTGTCAATATTGTATACTCCATATCCAATAGAGACACACCCCTGCAATTCTTATCCTCCTTTTCGCCCCCTGTCTTATAAATTGGGAAAATTCTTGCTGTCTCCCATCCCTTAATCAGTACTGCTTCTTCAAAAGCCGTATTCAATACCCAAGTTAATTTCTTTAACCAAGATTCCGGTAATTCTTTTATAAATTCTGCACATATCTCATCCTCTCCCGCTGCTTTCTTATTTTTCATTTTTCTTAACGCTTTACTCACTTCCATTTTGCTTATCTCCGTGTTCAATTCTTCCCATTCTTCTGGGTCGTTCTCTCTCTCCCGTTCCTTTCCTCCTATTCCACTTCGGTTCTCCGCTCCTAAGATCTTCTTAAAATGTGCAACTCACTCTTCCTTTCTTATGTCCCCCCCTCTATTTTTCCTCTTTGGCCTGAACTGGGCTATTGCTTCCCAGAACTCTGTCATTCTTCTACTCTCCTCCACTAATTTCCAATTTGTAGGATTACGCTGGCACAAAACTCCCCCTATTTTGTCAAATCCATGCCTGAAAAGAAAAAAAAAAGGGTAGAGATCTCAACTTTTACAGTGCACTTGACTAAAGAACGACCAAAAAATTCAGGGTTGAAGTTAAAAAAAGTAGTAAATATGGCCAAAATAGATTTTTTACGTCAAGAGCCAAAGTAACAATTTAAATCAGAAAATACTCTGTATAAAAACATTGTGTTATTCCAAAACAAGAAAAAAATGACCAGGTTTAGCCCCAACCGTTCTTGCTGTTTTCAGAACAAAAAGGCCCTTTTAAAAAATGGCACCAAACAAGTTTTGAGATTACGAAGGACCATTTTTTAAACACGATAATTATCTTTGTGAGTTACTCTACGATCTGATAAAATTTAAAACCCTTACTTGTTTTCAGTCATCATGAATATTGATTAATTTTTGGGGTCGGGGTCAAAATGCTTAAAACCAGTCTAGTGATGTTAAGCCATAAGGTTGTCGTTATCTCTACTAAATACATGAATATGTAGAGCGTGTACGCGTAGATAACATTCAATGCGAGGTGTATAGCAGCACTGAGATGGCGTTAGTGAGAGCTGACCTTATCGATGGTACGTAGCGTGCGCTAAGAAATTAGAGAAATCAACTTTTGACCAAGAAAAACGTAGTAGAAGCTTGCTTGCGTTCGCTAAATTAATACTGATATTGAAGCCTCTAGCTATAAAAAAAATGTAGCGCAAACTATTTTTGCGTGCGCTAAAAGAGACGTGCAAAATGTAAAGAAAAATAGCGCGCGCTTTGCTTGCGTGTGCTAACTTAATAACAATATTAAAGTCTGGCTGTAAAACATGCAGTGTGCGCTATCATTCCTTACATTTTGCATGTCTCTGTTAGCAAACGCAAAAATAGCCTAAGCTGCATTTATTACAGCTAGAGACTTAATATTAGTAACAAGTTAGCGCACGCAAGCACAGCCTCCACTATGTTTTCCTTGGTCAAAAGTTGATTTCTTAAATTTCTTAGCGCACGCTACTTACCATCGATAAGGGCAGCTCTCACTAACACCTTCTCAGTGCTATAATACACCACGCCTTGAATTCTATCCATATGTACACGCTCTACATATTCATGTATTAAGTCGAGATAGCAGCAACCTTATGGCTTGAAATCAATAGACTAATTTTAAGCATTTTCACCCCGACCCCAATTTTGGTGTAGTTTTGCAAGGTATCGGCAGCGGCTTAAGAGGTTGGGAGCCAACGATGGCCACGCCCACTTTCTTGCAATGCGCTCTCGGCGTTTTCGGTAGAGTATCTTTTGACTGTAATCAACGTGAAAAATAGTGATATCTCCTGACTGGCGCATCAAAAATCAAAATTTTAGCTATTAATATTCATTGAAAAGCGAGTTGTTGAATTTCGAAAATAAGGCCCAAAATGGCAAGATTTATGCTATTTGTGATAAAAAAGGAATACTGGTTCGGGTTTCATAAAGCATTTTTTGTTTTAAACTATTGTTTTCGCTGTGGGTGCAAAAAATCCATTTTGGCTATATTTTTGGACCTTTATCTGACAAATTTTGTTTATTTGTTTTTTTACTAGTCAGGAGCACTGTAGAAGTTGAGATGTCAGCTCTGATTTTTTTCTGGACAGGTATGGATTTTTGAAGCTCAAATTTAAGATGATGCTACTACAGTAGAATAAGATGGCCTTAAGCCGATTTGCCGTTTGAACTCCTGGTTTTTGTTTTTAATTGCTTTAAAATAGTGTTTTTTATAACATAAACAAAATAAAGCAGTGACGTGCCATCACATGGTTAGTTGTTCAAAAATTAGTCATTAAAGTCCGATTTTTTTCATTTTGTACTGAATATTGGAAAAACTATAAGTCGTATTAAAAAATGTTAAGTGTAAAAGTTGTAGCTTGTTAAATTATTAACAAAAAAGAAGGTGCAATATGACAAATAGTTAGTTGCAAATTGCAAAAAACCAGAATTCAGAAATAAAAATTTCTATGCTCAGCAACAGCGTTCGGTATCGACTTCTAGAATCAATCGGCATCACATTACACGTTACTCCTAACGTATGTGTATTCATTTTTTTTCGCGTGATAAACCTTATAGATGCATTTACAATTCTGCATAGTCTAGACGTAAATTTTTTTGTCAGACTGAAGAGTAGCGGTGCACAATAAACAGACAAAATAATACGACTAATTTAACCAACATTAATTTCATATTTAACTACAAATCTTCATCACTTGTCTAAATCCTTATTCAACGCAGTATGGACTTTTTTGGAGGTGATCGAGTATTGTTTTTAGTTATTAGACTTTTGAAATTGTCAAACTTCTATGCACGATCACCCAGCTTGTAGTTTGAATCGTTTTGCAATATCATTTCACATAACATATACAAAATGTAACGATGAAGTCCCACTGTGTCATCTATTAATAACAAGTGAGTTGTCGAAATCCGATTTTTTTCCAGTTTTTACTAAACATTGGGAATATTATTAAAAAATGTTAAGTGTAAAAGGTATAACCTATTTAATGATCTATAATTTTAAAAAGTTGCCTTTTGACAAACATTTAAGTTGCAAGTCACAAAAAATGCCTCTTTTTTAATTTTTCTGCATCATGAGATCTTAACGTTTTCAACATAAACAATATTGTAACGCATTTTAGAGAAACACAAAAAAAAATAGTATTCAAGACTTGGATGGTGTTGAAGTTGCAGAACTGACATCTAACAAATTAAATATTTTAACAGGAAATTCCCTCAAAAAATTAACGCAATTGAGTTTCGACATTCCAATTTGAACGTTTTATGCTCTACGGGGGTCGACAATGTTGAAGGAACTTTTTTAGATTTTTCTAACCTCATAAAAACCAGTGTTACAGGCTTGCGAATCCATAAATTTGATTTCCCTAAAATAAGAACTAAAAGCCCATAACATTAAAGATTGTCATGTATCTTTTCGAAGCATTCAGCTATCGGCTCGGAAGGTGGTTGACTAAATACAGTCGTTTTGTATATGATATAAGTGCAGTAGCGAAGTTTAATTTTCATTTGGTGGATTATAATCTTGATTTTTTGACGCATTTACAGCCCGTGACGCACCTTTTTCATAAGCTCGTAATGCTTAAGAATATCGTGTATCTTTTTGATGCGTTTGATTATTAATTCGGAAGGTGGTGGGTTAAAATATGGATGTTTTTTTCATGATAAAAATGCAAGGACAAAGTTTAATTTTTATTTAGTGCGTCACAATATAGATCTTTCAACGATTTTATAAGAGTCTGTAACGCATCTTTTTTTACTAAGAGCCCTTGAGGCTATTCCGTAGCGCTTTACATTTTTGTTTAATGTTGGATTATCGATCGACTCTGGTAGTGACTTGTATCAACGTCCATGGTAAGTACATGATATACGTGTGAGAAAAAAGTGACATTTTTATTGACAACCCCTTATTTCAACTATCATAAAATTTTATAAGACCTTGTACAGTAGAAACACATGTATTTATTTTTATTTTTATTTTTTAGTGGGTTACCATGACAGCCTATTGGCCTAGTCGCCAGCCCTACTAATTCATCACCCATATGTGGGAGTGTATTGCTGCATCCGTAAACTAATTACCTAACTGATATCATACCTATTTTACCATGGGCACAGTGTATGTATCTCTGGTGATACACCGTGTCAGTTTAGCTGACACTCTCTGCACTAATTGTGCATACGATCCACTCGACACTGTGTAGCCTTTCCCTGGAGAAGATTCCGTATTTCAGGACGTCCACTTCTCCTTGGTTAAGCTGGCGCTTTTTACCCAAGCATCGGATCAAGACTAACCAGCATCCCTGGAGTAGCCCCATCTTTCAGCGACCACTCCTTGCCGGTAAGGCGGCTACTCCCTGCTCGTCGTCTGGCATCGAATCCGCTGACTCCTCTCTACAGTTCTAATGCTGTTTCGCATTTCTCCAGGCCCAAAGACCTGTAAAGCAGGGAAAAAACCGTGGTGTCACTCTAAAAAATAGTTCCACTTGAAAACTTGCCCCGAAACAACTCGGGTTTAATAGAAACTTTTTCCGATGAAAACAGTTTTTGACAAAATTCCTATTTACCTGCACGCTATCTATATACTATCATATTATAGGAAATACATCATCACTGACCCAAAAACTCAATCGCACTTGTCAGAAAAATGCGATTGGTACTGTTGTATTGTTATTTCCTAATATATGAAATCATAACATATAACATCATCGTGCAAGCCTACTGTTTTACTGCCAACGCAGTCGGCAAGAACATCGCTCATTAGTTGACCTAATTTAACCAAAGGCTCCTTTTACTCGCTCTGATGCTATAAAAACGCACCATCAAGAGGAAACATCGCTCTCTTTACGTCTGTCACCTGTCCTCTAAAGTTTCAGTCAACTCTTGACTCTCGCGACTCGTGAGTACCTTATACACGTAAGGCATGAAGTGTTGGCTGAGGTAACTTGAGTGCGTATCGAGAACATCAATAGTATCGGACTACGCTAAGGAGCGAGGTACAGCAAAGGAGGCCTGCTGAAAGTGGTTCCGGCGATAGCAGAGAAAGCAGAAATCGCAACATTCTACTAGCCACGAACTTATTCGTGTAGTTTAAAGAAACACTGAAGGTTACCGCACGAAACATTAGGGAAATCCGAAGCAGCAGTAACAACAATCAGTAAAAGATTTAAGTTATTTATCAGTAATAAAATTTAAGCTGAACCTTGTTAAAGTGACCTGATTAAATCGTATTTAAAAGAACAAATTATCATTAAATCGATTTAATAAAGAAATACGTTCGTTAAAATTACCCATATTATTTAAATAAAGATTATTATTCAACTAAAAAGAACAAATAAAGCTCACGNTTTAAATAAAAATTATAATTCAACTAAAAAGAACAAATAAAGCTCACGAGCTGAATCTTAAGAGACCCACGAACGGCACTTAAATAAAACATTTTAGACCATACTTCAAACAAGTCCAGTCGTAACAAATTGGCATTCCTTGTGTGTTCTTCAAATCTTAGTTCTGTTGTAAAAAAACATACTATTATGAACTAAATAAATTATATATGAAAACATAAATAAATAAAAATTCCCAGAAACAGTGGAGAAAACCTGTCAGTGGACGACTCTCTTATACAACAGTTTTTAAATGTTTCACAAGGATTAAGAATGCCTAATTCAGTAATGTGCATAAATCAAGCATCTGAACACATACCTTTTTATGACGGATACTCGACTCCCTTAAAAAACTTCTTACAAGATGTAGAAAATGGATGAACTCTAATAACAGCTGCTCAAGAACCTATGTACCTTCGCACAGTTATTTCTAAACTTGAAGGCAAAGCTCGAAAGAGTTTAGTAGGTTCTACTTTTGCATCAATTGACCAGTTAAAAAAACATCTAAAACAAGAATTTTCAGCAACCAAATCATATCATGAATACATGGCAGAACTTTTAAATACTGCAACGAAACAAAACGAAACAGTTCACAATTTTTATCATAGAATAATTTCTCTTACAGAAATTACCTTAACAGCCCTTTTGATCGATTTAAATGATAAGAAACTTAAGACAACACGAAACCACAACTTTAAAAATTAGCGCTACAAACGTTTATTAATGGTTTACATGACTCGTGGAAATTAAGTATAGCACTTTTGAAATCTAAAGATATTCATTAAGCTTAAGAAGCTGCTGTACTTACTGAACGCACTTGCCCACCAGTATACAATCAGGCCAAGTACGTTTACAAGGCCGTACCCACGACCTCTACCTCTACGACTCCTGAATCTTCAGTACCGAACGTTACCGAAATTCCTATTTCTGTCTCTACTCAGTTCGACCACCAAAAAAAAAACGTCAGTTTTAATGACCCAATGACCCACAATAGAAATTATTTCCCGCACACCTATGATAAAAATGATGTCAAGATGACTCAATCAAAATTCGACGAGTATGGTCAAAAAATTGTACATCCCTCACTTAGCTATGCACCTCAACGACGATCAAGTACTCCGCCACCAAGCCGTACACCACCACCACCCTGGAATAATCAACCTAATCACTATTATTATTCTCCAAATTTCCATATTTTCAACCACCATCCTTTTATCCAACTTACTACCCACAAATGTATTATCCCTATCCTCATACTCAAGGCTATGCTTACCATCAACAAGCTCCATTTCAATACTACACCCAAAAACAATACCAAAATTATAATTAAGAACGATACCAAGACTCTTGCCCTTACTCTCCAAAAAATGAGAATGAGACTCGCCGGTTGGACGCAACTACGAGTTTGAATCCGATGACGCGTCCAAAATCAATAATGGCAATGAAATCTACAGAGCCTTCCGAGCAAGAACAATAGGAAATTCACCAGCAGTTAAATTACGTTGCAAAACATTTCGGAAAGATTTGGAAATTTTTTATTAGATTTAGGCGCAGAAGTAAATGTCATCAGTTACAACGCATTAAAGAACGTACAGAAATTAATTGTGATAATACAATGGAGTTAAAATGAATAGCCCCACAGCGAATATGCACTCTAGGTACTGTAACGGTAAATTTGTTTGATACAGATCATGAATTTCACGTTATAAGTCCAGAATTGCCAATAAATAATGTATGTATTTTAGGAGATCCGTTACTTACGCAAGAAAACGCTAGAATCGATTACGGATTAAAAGCATTAATAGTCGAAAGCAGACCAATTGAACCTATACCTTTTCTATGCCGAGATAATAAAATCAACTCTATAAAATTAATAAAAAAAACAAGAAAAACCCTTAANTTCAAATTAGCGATGAAAACAGTCGAATTTCAGCTTTTTTGTGGGGGGGGCTGAAGAGGGTCGATGTGGGGGTCTGAGGGGGGATATGTGGAATGCCCCACAAAAATAACTATGTAAAATAGGGATATATATATATATATACACACTATTGATTATAATTCTCAAGAATTTAAAGTAAATAAAAACAGAAGTCATAATTAACCAGTCAAAACAAGAGTAGCTATTAAATTACCGACTAGGAACAAGATCACCGGCCATGCGTATCTTCGTAGAATTACTACCGTACCCAGAGTGTATATAGGCGAGGCGGTAGTAGATTGCAAAGAAGGTCACTGTTATACAATAGTTATAAACACAATAGATAAGCTGACAAATAAAGAAATACCCGCTCAAGAACTTGAGACTTTTTATGTCATGGAATTTGAAGACTTTTTCGACCCTGACTTCGAAGAAAACAATTTAAACAGTATAAAAGATCGTATTGAATTTACAATGCATAAGCTAAAAAGATCTTATCACTCAATAGCTAGTTTATCAGAAATAACAAAAATTGTATAAAAATACGCTCACTTATTTTACATTCCAGGCGACCCGGCTCCTCGTGCTTCTATTATGACACATAAAATACCTACAACAGACGACCATCCTGTATATGTCAAACAATATCGCTACCCCTTGTTATTACATAAAAAAATTGAAACTCAAATAGAAAAATTATTAGCAGACGGTACAATCATAAAATCAAACAGCCCTTTCAGTAGTTTTCTCTGGATAGTACCCAAGAAACAAGGACCTGCTGGAACAAAAAAATACAGATTAGTAATAGATTACCGTAAACTAATCGAAAAAACCATCCCTGATGCTTATCCACTACCAAACATTACTGAAATATTAAAGAAAATTGGAGGCTTAA
Source organism: Copidosoma floridanum (assembly GCF_000648655.2). The sequence goes on from NW_019379837.1 coordinate 14,000, forward strand.
ATTACTCCTTCGTTTTTGATCCAGCCAGTAGATTCCATAATTTATGGTTGACCATACTCTAAACAAGTCCGGTCATAACAGGGTCCTACAGGGCTCGCACATTAATCAGCTACTGTTGACTTTGGTCATAAACAGCCTTCCTTTAGCACTCTTCACTAAATTAGTGCAAGGTTTTATTGGTTAGTAAAAGCCAAATCACATTACACTATAATACTCAATTAACGACTCGAATTAAAATAGGTCGATTCACCAACTGATCTGGGTGGAACTCGACTCCTCACAGTCATTTAAAGACCACATCAGGAAAGTCATCTTCAAAACTACAAGCTTCCAAGCTTCTGGGTTTTATACAAAGAACCATGCGTGATTTAATATTAGCAGAGTCTATGATACACTTGTTTAAGTCTTTAATACTTCCACATTTAACTTATACATTGATTATCTGGACCTAATATACTCATCAAAATTTTTCTGTTTGTATACTTCACGGCACTCTTGGACTTGTCTCTAACAAAAGAAATTCATTCATAGCATACACTAACTACAATTATTCTCCTTATTAATCTAATTACTCACTTATTACCAGTAGAAATGTCCATATTTACCTCGACGCACTATTTATTTTCCGACTTAACCATAACTTCATATAATGTCCTAATCTGTTTGCACTCTTCTTTGTTAAAAATACCCAACACGACCTCAGAAACGCCCGACACATTACAGAACAAAACTATACGACAAACTGCCTTCTCCACTCCTTTATACCCTACCTCAGACATTTATTCAACAGCACCATCCGGAATTTGCCTGAAACAGGTAGCATACATGTGTTCAAGAACAACTACCACCAAATCTTACTCTCAAAGGAATAGCTGGTTTCATCCTATCTTACACGGAGAAAAAGTTAGAAGAGCAGTTCCCTCAAGCAGCACTCCTACTTTACCAACCGTGAGGAGATCGACTCTCTTACTTGTTGGGAGACTCAATCTCCCATGATAGGAGAGCAGTACTCCCTAGCTATGGCCAACCTGCTGAGAGAGGAAGGTACCAATATGTGAGACAGTTGGTACTACAAATGAGTTTAAAACTAAATTTATACTTCTTTGAAGTTCACGTATCTATTACAATTATGTTACCAAACTCTATAGTAATTAATAAATTGATTTTCCTAAACACTTTTAAAATATGAGATATTTCCCCGTAGTATATTTTGTCTATTCGACGTCGTATATAACTTTTAGACACCTTCTCTTCGGCTCTGATTCATAAAAAAAAAAAAAAAAATACATGATCCTATTATTTTCTTACTACCGCTTTTATATAAATCTTCCAATATTGACAATACTTTCCCTCATTTATTAGATCAAAAGACAACAGACATTTCGTTCAATAAATGCTTGTACTTATTTGCGCTGAGATTTGAAAAAACTGCTCTTTCAAGCTCGTAAACGAACCGCCATCTCATATTTTAAGAGACCCAGTCTCCCAAAAGTAGGAGAGCGTGAACACCAAGTACGTTGGAAAGTCGCTTTATCGCGATTGGCACTGCTGGTCTCCCAACTTTTTCTCTGTGTACCACTCTCCTATCTTATTATTTTCCCTTGCTGATGTTGAGTTTACAGTATTTATTTTATTATTTCTTAGCTTACATCCATTCACTAGTCAACTAGCATACACATTTACCAAAAACTACACTTTTAATTACCAGTCGCCTGATCTCTTTATTTTAATACAGTTTCTATTACAAATCATTTGTATACTTTTATACATTTATTTGTATTATTTTCTTACACATGAATACTTATATTTATATTTTAGGTAAGTACATGATATACGTGTGAGAAAAAAGTGACATTTTTATTGACAACCCCTTATTTCAACTATCATAAAATTTTATAAGACCTTGTACAGTAGAAACACATGGTATTTAATATCTTGTTGGGCCTGTGGCCTGTTAAGTCTATAAATAAATGAATAAATAAATAAGTGCTTTATACAATATTATTTTTAAGTGATAGAAATGTACTGTTGAATTTTGAATACCATAGAGCACTCCAATCTTTTTAAATATAAGAATTTAATACGTATATTTTATGAAATATGTACGAGTATGTATACTTTTTACATACTCATTTAATAATTATTTTAAAAATTGACCACTTTCAAAATCTTACAATTCAAAATAGCATAAAAACTTATTTAAAAAATAATGTATAGAGTTGATAAAAAAGTTTCTTATTGTTTACAACTACAAAGTTGATCTATATACCTCAAAAGCAGTGTGGAAATAAAAAATATTATCCTAACTGAAGGGAATGAGAGTTAAAAAAAATTAAGTGGGACTAACACGGGTAGTATTATATAAGCTGTGGGGAAAGGGGAGTCAATGGAAAATTCGTAGAGCTTAAACTACTGAAAGAAGCGCTTAACAGCCTGAAAAAGCAGACTAAGTTTTAGTAATAGCTATCTCCCTCTAGCTAGAACGCAATTAGTTAACGCATAGTAGCTATCTCACTCTAGTTGAAAAGTGATTGGTGGAAGCTGATAAAGTAAAACGACTAAACTAATCGAATTTCAGCTACAGCGTGATAGTTACTATTAAAACGCGGTCTGACCTCGTCACGCTGTACAGTATTGCTATGATTTTTCCAGGATTTTATGCTCTAAGAAAAAACCGGGCTCATGAAAAATAAAGAAGAAAACAAATGAATTTTCCCTTATTCTATGGAGCGTGTCATTCGGATGACTGGGTAGGTATTTGTGTGACAGTAGGGAAAATTATTTTGAATTTCACATAATTGCTATTTAACATAATATGAAATAATTTGTTTGTACTCTATAGTCAATTTGTGTGGGAAATAATAACCACGTCATCATACCCCTTGCCCCCTCACGTCTAGTTTCCCTGCACTTATAATTATTTAATTGAAAGTAATTATTTGAGGTAAAAATATGCTTATTTTTTACTTTTGTTGCTTACTTACAGTGAGTGTGACCCAACGCACCCATCCACGCTTTCTTAACTACCCACGCCCCCGTACTTTTTTCATAAGCCCTCCACTGCTCCCACAGCCCCTATATCAGCTTTACATCATCGGTAAACATAAGTAGCTTAGAGTCTGAGATAACATTTCTCAAGTCATTAACTTAAATCAAAAATAGTAGAAGATCCAGATGAGATCCCTGAAGAATAGCCATGAACAAATTGGATCAAAAAATTATCAAAAAAGTCAAATTAGTTTCCACTGTTAATCGAGCCATCAGGGTAATAGACAAATTGGTTTCCGAGGGCCTAAGGTACACAATCAAATTGGTTTCTGAAAAACGTGTGTATTCTTTTTGTTTTTTTTTACTGTGAACCATAAGTGCACGATCTTATGAATTAGCTTTTCTTGCTTTACAGTCCGAGTGCAATAAAATTGGTAAAAACTATAAACCCGATAATTTTTTTATGGATTTCCAGAAAAATATACACGTTGCTATCGTGTAAGTGCTGCCCACAACATACATTAAAGGCTGCTGATTTAATTTAGTCAAAGTGAGTGGCAAAAAATTCAGCAGCTTGAATTGATCAGTGAATATAAAAACAAAGATTAAGAAGTAGGCATGTTTTAAAAAAAAATTTTTGGCTCACCCTTTTTACATCCTTAAATAATGGACCAATGTTTTATGAAGATGTAATGTCTGTTTTGCCCAATGATTCAAGAGTAAAACAATGTTGAAAAATTATGTAGCAAGCGATTCCTTATTTTCTCCAACGAATCGTGCTTAACTTTCATCTTTGCTCTGACGCACTACAAACAGTTGCGAGTTGTTCCATTCACATTTAAATTAAATGTTTCATACGTTTAATTCGAATATTTTTAAGTTTGTGAACTTACAGCTGTACAACCTGAAGTGTATATTAAAGTGCGAAATAAATAAATGAATTGAAAGAGACTCTAGACAAAGAAAAATTTTGAACCCAAACATGCTATCTTCAAACAGATTAAGTAATCATATTCAAATTTATTAAAATAATTTCAAAATTTAAGACACAACCTTACGTGATCTGTATATACGGAAATTTTCTTTAGAAACTAATTGATAGTTTATAGAGAAGAGTTTCTGTTAATTGCTTTCTGTGTGAAGTAGAAGTAATCGAAGCATGACTGTGAAAGGAACTGTTAAATAACCACTCCGTTGGCTTTAGTTTTGTGTTTTTGAACTTTACTTCAAAAACAAGCAAATTGCGAAATTATTGTTCCAAATAAAATAAAAAAATAAAACCGTTTAGTGTCCCGAATAATTAAAAAACAAACGATACTTGCAAAAGGATGTTAGAAAATTCGTCACAAACTAACAGCGCTATACCTACAACTTATGATTAGTATACTTATTTATTCAATTATCTAAAATTCTTATAATCCTGTTAAACGTTGGTAATTATTTTAAAAAGAAATAATAGTCAGTGTTTATACATAACTATGTACTCCTTTCACTTGTTTTAATTTAAGAAATTAATTTGTAAATAGTCATGCTCCAAAATACCAAATTTGTTTCTTAATATTAATATATTAATAGTATTAATTTATTTAATTAATTATCATTAATACATTAATAATATTAACATCTTAAAAATAATAGTCAATGTTCTTAAAAAAAATTTTTTTTAACTAATTTTTTGACAATATATTTTAAAGATATTTATGTATATGATGGTTGACGTAAGGCTAGATTAGACTCTCTATTAGTGTCGAGAAACATAAGCGAGTCGGTCCACGCAGATTTATAAAAATACGCAAACTGCCTGGCTTTCTTTTATCCTTTATAGTCTAAATCTTCGTGTACAATATAATATGAGCTCTCAACATTTTTAGTAGACTGATCCGTAAACGCATATATTTATACTAAAACGATATTTCATCTTAGTTTCCTTAGAAATTTTGTGCTATGCCTAAATAAATAATCAACTCTATATCTATTCGCACCAATTTCTTGTAAACATGTGGATATAAGTATAGGTATATCCACGTTAACGTGGATGTAGGGCTTATAATATCCACTTACATAATAATGATACTATCCGCACATCACTCTAGGTGTAATCTGTACTGTATAATATCTGTGTATTTACGTGGAATGAGGGCAAATAGACCCAGCGTTCAATTAATTGACGATACAAGAATTTCATGTGAATCAGATTGGTTTTATAAGTATCTAGTATACTAAATGAATAACAAGCACCTTTGTCAATCTTACGAGATTAATAATAATAAAACGAATATGCTTCTTCTCTACCAATAGACAATCATTAACAACGTACCTGGTATAAATAAACAATTATAAAGTACAAAATGTATTTAGCGCTAATTAGTATAAAAAATGCAAAACAAGATCACATGTATTGTACTCATAAAAAAAATCGTTAAATCTACAAATTGACTTCCACTTGAAATTGTAGATTGTAAAAAAATGCACAATTTATCTACTATCTAATAAACAAAACGAATCTCGATAATGTAAAGGCTATTTATGATCCAAAAAATAGCAGAGTTGAGGCTCGGACCAAGCGAGAAAAATTTTTGTAGCTGCGACAAGTTAAGTAACGAAAAGAGCTTCCATTTTATCATGCTATTCTGATAGTACGCTGCAGAGAGCTATTAGCTGAATCACGACAAAACAATGAAGAAAGAAAGTTAGGCCACTTACTGGCCTCAATCTCAAGCTTACTGGCCCTTAAAGAAGAAACGTAGTGGAGGGCCATGCACACATTTTAAGTGATTTAAGCATGAAGTCGTATTCATGATTTCAAGTGTTAGCGTAATTTCACCCCAATCTCCCGTGAGGGAACTTTTCTTTACGTATTCCTTACCGAACCATTACTCTCTGTGTCTCCCCCTCTCCCCCCTCTTTCTATCAATCTGTCTGTCTATCTGTCTATCTTGGCCTTTGAACCCTTAGCTTTCAAATAAAGAATCTAATCTAATTCAAATTTTCTCTGTCGTATACACGTAAGCTGCTCCGTTTTTTCTTCACTCCTGCATAATTAAGAATTGTGACAGGGCTGTTATGGAGCCTTAACAAGACCCCTGTTACAGAAACACGAGGTGTGTTCAAAAAATAAGGAGAATTTTCGTTTTATGATATTTATTTATTCATTAATATCTATTTTGTTCCCTTTAAAATAATCTCGATTAATTTTGAAACTCGATCTTTATAATAGCTTTTAGCTCTTTTAGCGATTCGCTTTTAATGTCATATATGCTTGTAAAAGGACGGCCGTTTAATGTTCTCTTTATTTTTGGAAATAGAAAAAAGTCACATGGAGCAGTATCTGGCGAATATGAAGGCTGAGGCATCGTTACAGTTTTGTTTTTGGCCAAAAATTCACGAACAAGGAATGAAGTGTGAGCAAGTGCATCATAGTGGTGCAAAAGCCATGAATTGTTTTGCCACAAATTCGGGCGTTTTTTTCGGATTGCTTCACGCAAACGGCGTTGAACTTCTAAGGTAGTACTCCTTATTTATTGTTTGACCTTGTGGCAAGAATTCATGATGCACTATGCCACTTTTTTCACCTTTTCATCGGTTGTTGATGTGCTTGGGCGTCCGGGTCGTTCGCCATCTTCAACGTTTTCGTGGCCATCTTGGAAACGCTTATACCACTCGGAAATCCTTATTTTACTCATAGCAGACTTACTATATGCCTTTTTTAACATTTTACAAACTTCACTACACTTTATTTCATTTTTTACGCAAAATATAATACAAATTCTTTGATCCATTTTTTTTCACAAACGAAAACCGCCGAGCTCGAAAAACGCGTCTAACGTTAGTGGCTGACACTTAAAAAGTAAGCAATGAATATTGCTAAAAATTTTATCGTACTTCAGGGGCATGTGTGCCAACATAATAAAAAAATTTTATACACGTGGACTCTCCAAACCTGCGAAATTAAAGAATTCTCGTTACTTTTTGAATACACCTCGTAGTATGACTTAAAATCTGGTGCTATTATGACGTCACGTGACCGTTTCGTGCAGAGATCTTATTGAGGTTTGAACCATTACTTTTAAAATGGTTGCCGTAAAAAATACTAAATAAATCATATTCCAAGGTTGAAAATTAGTTCAGGCCTTATGAGGGACTTACCACATTAACCACAGAACACAAATGTAGTTTTTTCTATCTTCTACTTAGTATTTCCATTTTAATTTAATGGTAACAAGTTCTACGAGGATTCCTTCCTGAATTACTTAATTTTCTTATACATTTATCAACTTCTTATATTTCATGGAATTCTTTTTTTTTTATTTTATGGAACGCTTGTTCCTACCTTACTTATAAAACATTTTTTATCGCTGCTAGTTTTTACTCTAGCTTTCCCTCACTTGTAAGTTCAAAGATATGAGTAGTACTTACAACGCTTATCCTAACTTCGTCTTCTACATGCGCTATTCGCAGTGCCACTTGCACATCTTTACTTATGCTTGTTACACCGATGTTCCTGTCTCGCATCTCAGTTTCTCTCTTTTTCTCTAAGATTTAGACGGCCACTTATGCCTTGCTTCATGCTTCATCTACTCTTGTATTTGTAACTTTTTATAACCAACGATTGATACTAAACCTTTCTGATACACATAGCTAGAATCTTCAACCTCTAAAATATCTTTTTTTTTTCAGTAAGACCCTCTTCGTGCCATCAACGATTACTTTTTCCTCAGTCCTTATCTGCAACCGTAAGAGTAACTCCCTCGTGGATGATCTGACTGTTTTTAAGTACTAATCTAATCTCTCTGCTTCTAATCCACCATTATCTGCTGCTCCACTAGTCAGTCATTTCGTATTTCAACCTTTCCTTTTACTTACAACGTATCATTTTTTCACCTTCTGGAAATGATTTTTTTTCTGTTTAGTTACCTGCCATTAATTTCTTCGCTTTAGCAAACAATTTTTTTTTACAAAAAGTAACACTTTTAAACGAGATAACACTTTAGTTTTTCTCAATTACATATGGTACACGTTTTCCAATGTACAGCATCAAATAAGGAATTCTCTGTGATTACGATGGAATTTGTTGGAATCGCTTCTTATTATGATCACATGACATAGAAAAATAGTTTAGGGGCATTACCGCACGGGCTTTTATTGTTATTGAACAATTAATAAAAGTCGATTGGATTTTTCTTAGAATTTCGCGAATGAATTTTTTTGAGGCGTCGTGTTGCAAAAATAGCTAAAGATTGTTTGTTTTTCATTCGATTACCTATAGACTAATACTAGTCAAGTTATCTTAAACCTATTTTTTGCAAAGTTATATCTGAAACCTATTTTCGCGAAGTTACATCTTTAACCTATTTTTCGCATAGTACAAAAAAGTGGAAAATTTTTTTTTCAATTTAGCTACACAATTAACTTCAACATTTATGTATAAAAATGCATAAAAATTTGACTTCAAAAAAAAATATCCTTTGTTAATTTATGTGCGTGATTAATTCCTTACTCAGATTAGCAATTTTACGGGTGATACCGATCCTCAAATGATATGTTCAATGCATTTAGGCGTCTGCTCGCTAGATAAAAAACTTATGTACTATATAAAAAATTTTGTGAAAAAAATCCATCAACTTATAATAAAACCGTATTATGAATTAATATAATTCTAATAATTTATCACACCGTGTAAAGTGTACATCTTAATCAAAAATAATATTTTACAATTTGATATCTCTCATGACGTTTCTTAGGTATGCTCAACAATTTTTTTCTATGATAGAAAATGACTTCACATAATAACTATTAATTTGAAAATTGATTTAGCTGATACAAACTTCACAGTGAAGCTAGATCAAATTTTTTAAATTCACTTGAAGAAGAATAAGCAAACTGCTATTAAATAATGTAATGGTAAAAATTGTACTAAAATAAAAAAAACAACGATATCTACTCGTAAAGTTAAATTTGAGGACCTTATAAGAAAAACTTGAAGAGTACTAGCATAAGAAAATCGAAATGGTTAATGATGACGTTGTAGAAGATAATTGTAATTATGTTGTATGGGTAGACATTGGTGATGTTACTGATAGTGATAGTGACTACATACCAACACCAAAACTAGTAGCCAAATTTTTGCAAAAAAGTAATTTTTCTACTTTAGGCTTTTTTTTAAATATTTGTACGTTCACTTCGCTCTCAGTAGAAAAAATAGAGTTCACACCTAGTGTGCACTCAACCAGGGCAAGCACCAGGCCTGATAGACGTGCGAAGCAGAGAGACATGCGCCAGCAGGGCTGAAAACTACTATATTGGATTCAAGTGCAACTGCGACATTTCGTATCCGAGCAAAAAGTATAATCATATTCGTATGAATTTAATAAATGGTTTTTGATCAATCAATATTACCACTATTACATCAGTTTTTAGTTATTTTTGTGAATAATCGTTATTTAGACCATAATAATCACATTTGAGATATAATTGTGTATTCTGAAACGTAAAAAAAGATGATTTACAATTTTTTATGACCACACATTCATATAAAACTTAAGTTTTAGCAAAAAAACTGATTTCTGAGATGCTGAAACATTTTCTTTAATTTTAACAGCATGAAACAAGTAAAAAAAAAATGTATACGTGTATTTTTTGTAAGATCTACCACTAAAGTATTAAAAACTTTATAATATATGGTTAAATTTATACTTAAATTGATAAAAACCTATTTTTTTTATTTGAGTACATAAAAAGTTGTATTTTAATGAGATCTACAATTTTTTTTACTATACACACACCTGCAATCAGTACTTGAACGTGTAGTAAACAAAAATACTTTTTTTCATATTTTCTAACGTTTTATTTTATTTTTTAAAATGAAGATGGTTCTAAAAAAAATACGAGAATATTTTAAAAAGGCATTTTTTTAACTCTATAACTTTCTTGTTGACACCGAATTTTTTTATTTTTGAAGATAGGGCCAAAAAATTAATTTTTGAACCAAAAAATGTCATTTTTTTACTATAAAGGCATGAAAATATCTTTTTTTTTACTGTACATAAGTGATTAAAAGTTCTGTTATTATTTTGAGATCTCTATTTTATAGACCTTCTGTTTATACCTGAAATGTCCACTTAAAAAGTCACATGCAAAAAACTTACTTTAATTTCTTACAATCATGCAATATGGCGGGTAGTAACATTTTCCTCTCCAACAACGTATTTGCTTTCAAAATTTCCAACTGTCAGGTTTTAGTATAAAAAACACAGCTACAAACTGAATTTGAGCCCATTTGCTTGTCAACTTTTCGAGATAGTTAACTTACGTGTCTTCACAAACGGGGGTCAAACTTTATGCTCCAGCAAAAGTATAAGTACTTCTGTGAAGTATTATGCCTAAAAACGGAAAATATTGAATATTATTTGTTATTTCGCCGTATATTTTACAGATTATGATTAGATTCATGTACTGTTTAGCCAATCTTGCTTAAAGAATGCATTAACCAATAATAAAACCTTATTATGAAACAATATAAGTTTTTATCGAGTAAGCTAATACTACTTTAAATTTTTAACCATTTGACTGAAAAAGTATTACTTAACAGAAACGTACATGTAAAATTTAGAAGAAGTACTGTAATTGTTATCAATTGATCAGTTTATTAAGTTAAAAATATCAGAACGTTATTCATTTAATAGTTAACTGAATCAGTATAGTCAGTAATTAAAGTCAATTCATTTGTAAAAGGTTTAGGGTTTTTGTTTTGCATTGTCCCTTTTTTCCTTCCAACTACATCCATGATCTTAACATAGCTACAATCAGTCTTAATTAAGTATGAGTCTAACATATTTGTAATTTTTTTAATATTAGCTTTAGCAAAAGCATCCCAAGAAGAGGCAAAAGTATGTATCATCCGTAAAAAATGCCTTAGCAAGCCAGGACAGCTGACAAGTATAGATAAATTTCCTAAAGGGACAATTGCTTCGAGTCAAAATGAAGAATCTAACAATTGTAAGCGAATAACGCGGGAAAGGCAAGTAGCAAAAAAGGAGCTTACTCAGATGAGTATTGATCAACCCCATGACGAAAATACAGGTGAGAGTGAATATTTTCCATTGTTTGTTAGTACTTACATACATAATTGTGTCATTTTTTCAGGTCAACTAGACAAAAAAATCACCAAAGAAAATAAACTGTACACAACGATACTTGACAAGCGACAGCGTCAATCTTCACGCATGCGTCAGCAGCAACAGCCGCGGGTCGTACAGCTAATATCCAGACGAGTACTTAAGGAAACAAAATCAGACAAAAAAATAAGTAGTGTCTCGACGCATAATAATGGTGCTATAACTCTGGAAACGAACGGTGTTGGCGTGCAAACAATTATATCGCTGCCTGTAATAAATCCAATAAAGAGTGGTGACACCAAGAACGAAAAGGTAAAGTTTATAATTATTATTGGTGTTAAAAAAGCTCTGAGACACGTATTGAAACAATAGAACAAAAATAAGTTTGAATTAACCAAGTAGTTCTGTTTAGTCCTGTAGCTCGGCATTTTTGGAACAATTTCTATTATTAGGAATTTTCTAAGATATTACTCTTATGTCACTGATTGGTGCAAAAAAATCTTTGTACAAAGAGAAATCTGAAGTGAATTATATACCTCTTGTGGTAGATATCTCCTTACTTCGGAAAATCAGCTCTCTTGAACGCTCGAGTGTCTGCTTCCAAATGCTTAAGTGGTGTCTGCTAAACGTTAGAAAACTGATCTTACAATTTTGTATTGTAAATATGGTATACCTGATTACCTGCATCACTGTAAGTAAACTTAAATATTCTGAGGTTATGTCCTGATTTTGTTTTTTAATACCTATAAAAATAATATTTTTTATGAAGAACCAACATTATCATTGCAAAAATATAAATAGTATTCCATTTATTAATGGCAGCTGTTCAACATTAAGTCATTTAATGGGTGAATAATATGGTCTAAATAATCTAACTGTATACAATAGGTACCACTTTGCTTATTATTTTACGTGACTATTTATACGTGCACTCATTGAAGAAGTATGTGTGTGATAACTCCATGTAATTTACGAAAACAAATCTACAATTTACAATCTACAATGGTCTTAACGCCAACGTCATCAGGCTCACTTTATTAACAAAAACAAAAACAAAAAACATAATTTTCGTAAATTACATTGTAGGGCCGCTACTTACAAATATAAACATCAATTTAATAAATAATTATATGTTAGTAGTCTAAAATAAATTGTAATAAAAATGATTTTTGATAATTAAACAATTACTCAATCATAATTTCGTTCCTTCTATATGTAAAATATGTGTCAATGATACTCTCATATGTGTACACAAAGATCAGGCACAACTATTTTTACGGATTTTCAATAAACAATTACTTAAAATTCACTTGCGAAATAGAGAAAAACAATTCGTAGTCATTTTAAAGTTTTTATGTGTAATTGTAATGTCTAAGAAATTTATAGAATTGTGGTCATTTTAAAGTTTTTTTGTGTAATTGTAATGTCTAAGAAATTTATAGAATTGTTTTTCTCTATTTATGGCATAGTTAGTCAGATGTTTTAAAGCTACAAAATAACAAATGGGGTTATACACGGATTATGTTGTACGTATATAAGATTTTTTCGACACTTCTCGATAGTTTCACGCAAAGAAGTGGATGGAGTGTATCTTATGAGACTAGCTATCAGTCATGGGGTGATGCGGTCTCCGTACAATTTTTCCACTTTACATGTGGCAATGGGCCAAAACAACAACTATCAGTCAAAGAAAGTCCATGGACTTTGCTAGTTCGAAGGTGATTGTTTCATTAGAAAATTACAGCAATATAGTCACTTTACTAGAATCTACCATAGAATGTACTCTGATTAACATTTCGCAGTATACAATGCGATCACGTTACATTCTTAACAACAGATATTTAACAAGGGCATTAATATGTTGTACTTATAAGGCATACAAAAGTCTACGTAGCAAGAAATTTTGTGAACTTAGTACAATTTATCTAATTAAATTGTGGTTTTGCTCTATCGTTGAAGGTAGCATTGAATCAAACGCATAATATGTTTTAGGCGCACTTAATAGTTATGAGACTAAAATTTTTAAAATGCTCACAGTTGGGACACAGTTGATTGGTCTAATATTGCTGATACTGATTTTGACTCTGAAACTTATGATAACATCGTTGCTAACGATGACCATGTGTAGGCTAAGAAAAAAAAGAAAGCATAAAAAACGTTAAATGATTAATGCCATTACACTCAGCTCCCGCCGTCAAAAATAATTAACCCAGTCTCATTTTTCCTATCTTAAAAAAACGATGGGTCACGTGATGAAGCCTGTTTATTCGTCGTGTGATTGGCTGAGACTGATCAAGCGTGGGTAGATTTGAAAATGAGATTTTGAAAAATTAGTGAAAAGTTATTGAAATTTGTAAGTTGATAAATATTACAATATTACGTGTTACGACAAAGATATAATTATTGTATGTATGTGGGAATTATTGTATTTTTTGGACATGATAATATTTATAGTTTTTTTCTCAGTTTTGAGATAGGGTAACAATATGTTGTGAGGTAGGAGATTTATTAAACAAACAAATTGAAAATGCAAGAAAATAAATAATAATAATCTTAACATAGCTACAAT